>JARVGQ010000390.1:29034914-29045035 GCA_031762355.1 Hypsolebias martinsi | reverse complement strand
AAATGTTTAATATAACAACTCTAGATGAAATATATAGGTGAACAGATTTGGCTCACTATTTGGCAACAAACTGGTCAATTTTGTCCCTTTCTTACTTTTAATTAATGCATAATAAGCAGTTATCAATGATTTATACAGTGTTTATAGAGGAATTAATAACATATCTTTAAACCATTTATAAGACAATGGGAGCCTTATTGTAAAGTGGTACCATTATTTTTAACTGTTCTTGCACATTTTTTGCATAAATTGTAATGAATAATATCCTTTTACAGACTCCAGTCCCCCACAGAACAGCTGATTCAAAACTTTAAAACACAAGAAGACACATTTATTGAGGAGAACAAGAAGATAGAAGCCAGTCCACCGATAGACAAGTCTAAAGTGGAAAGCAAGAAGAAAGCAGACGAGGTCGCTGCAGATAAAGAAGAACAAATCCAACCAACTCCAGTAAGAAAGCAGAATCTTGAAGCAGCAGCTCCAGTGAAACCAGCAGAAACACCTGCCAACAAATCTGCTGCAGAAGACCAGAAAGAACATGCTGACAAAGTCCCTGCAGATGAAAAAGAACAAATCCAGCCAGCTACCGTAGAAAAACAGAATTTTGAAGCAGCAGCTCCAGTGAAGCTGGCAGAAACAACACCTGCCACAAGAACTGCTGAAGACCAAGAAGAGCATGCTGCTGAAATCCCTGTGAATAATGAAGAAGTCCTGCCAGTAGGAAATCAGAAGCCTGAAACAGCCGCTCCTGTGAAGCCAGCAGAGATAAAACCTGCCCAACAAACTGCCCCAGAAGATCAGGGAGAACATGTTGCCAAAGTTCCAGCAGATAATGAAGAACAAATCCAGCCTGCTACTGTCGAGAAGCAGATTCTTAAAGCGGCAGCTCCTGTGAAGCCATCAGAAACAAGAAGTGCCCAAACATCTTCTGCAAAAAACAAGGAAGAACATGCTGATACTCCTCCTGAACCATCACATATAGATGACAGTGAGGCTCCAGCCGACACTAAAGTGGAAAACTGTGTTCCAGATGGGCGCACATCTGGCAGGTCAGTCACTGCTGAAGTCCCTGCTGCACCCGGAGTCCAACCGAAGCCTCGAGAGGAATCTGTCATCCAAACAGATCCAGCAAACACAGCATGTTTGGAGGAGAACAACCAAGAAGTATCTGTTCAAACTGTGGACGGTCAGGGAGAGCAGTGTCCTCCTCAGGAGACAAACGACAGCACGACGGTCATGGACGTGAAGCTCACGGTGGAGCCGTCTCCTAAAACAGCTGATAATACTGGAGCAGCAGGTGAAGACGCTTCGCTCCCAGCCAGAGTAGATTCAGGCTTACTGCTTGAATCTTTGAGTGACTCGCCTACTCAGACCACCGATGACTCCCCTACAGAGAGCAGCTGTGGGAAACGTTCTCCAGGATGGGATAAAGAAACCATGGGTGACACTTTAGTTCAGGCTGACGTGCTGGAGATTCCTGTAGATGTTGGTGCAGCACCGAGACAAGAGGCTCCCCCATCTGACGATGAGCAACCAGTTCCCGAGGCTCAGTCTGAATCACCTAAGTCTGCAGAGCGTGAACCAGAGTCTGCAGGCCTCACCGAGTCGGTTCTAGAGACCAGAACTGAGGAGGTGATCAAGTCTGCTCCTCAACAAAGTGTTCAGCGTAAATCTGACCAGATGATGGAGCCGAGCCCTAAAGACGCCGCACCTGCTGCAGATGTTCTGGATAATTCAGCTTCCAGGGCCATCGATCTGACGGATACTTTAGATGTCGACTCACAAAGCGACAAATCTGTTCCTAAACCTGAAGATTCAGAGCAAACCATCCCTGAAAAAGTGAAACAGGAGCGTGACAATTCCAACATGTGAGTAAAATGACATGTTCAAAAATGTTTTCTTTTATGCAAGCCTCAGAAACCTGAGGGAAAGATACGTTCTAGACATGCTCAGATTAAGTACAGGCGAGTTTCTCATATCTCACGTTTCCTTTAAAATCTGCATCGTATGTTTAAACCTTATGTTAAAACAAGGCCATGAGAAGTAAGAATGTGACGGGTGCTGCGGCGCCCCCGATGAACCCCAGAGGTCACAACTGTCCTAAACGCATGCTCAAAGAATTAATGAAACTTTAATAAAAACATGTTTTATTAATACTGTAAATGTTTCAATATTGCGTCAGTCGGTCATGTTTGTACTTCGCTGCATATATTAGTGTGAATGTTTATGAAGCTTTCACTCTATTGTGATCCATTTTTCTTCTGTACGTTTTTCGGCGCGATTCTCGTTCCACGATTTTTGTGCTATTTCAGCAAATCATAAATCAGAACGTTCAGCTCTTTCAGAAAGGTGATATGACTTTTGGTGTTGGTGCAACTTTAGCTTTTTGAAACATTTAGCCTTTTCTGCCACTTTTTTCTCATAGAAAATTAATTGAGTTCATTTTACATCTTTCACACCTTTAGATCTGTTTACAACCTTTTCCTGCTCCTTTCACATTTTGTTCTGCTTCAGTTTCTTTCAGCTTCCTTGTGCAATTAAAAAAGTTCAGCTACTTTCAGCTAATGTCAGCTGTTTCTCAGCAGCTTTCTGATAACTGAAACATTTTTGTGTTTCTTATTCTTTCTGCCAATTTCAGCTTGTTATGCTCCTTTCAGCTTATTCATGCAAGTTTCAGCTTTTTCTTCTATTTCAGCTACTATTTAGCTCAAGGGTGTCAAACTCACTTACAAAAGGGGGGGCGGGGGGGGCAAAATTAAAACCTTTTTCAAACTAAGGGCTGGTTTCAGAATCTACATTAACTCAAGTTAAATACCCAACATCTTCTCTTGGTTTCAGGTTCCTCAGGCGTTGATTGGTCTCATTTGACGTTCTCTGTTGCACTTTGAACATCATAATTAAAGATTACTGAAAAAATAAAAGTAATAAAAGTATTTTTACATTTACAATAACATCTTGGGGGCCAGATAAGATGTCATGAAGGGCCACATCTGGCCCCTGGGCCTTGAGTTTGACACATGTGACACATAGCTGTTATTATGCTAATTTTAACATCCTTTGTTTTTATAGCTAATTTTACATTTGTTGCACGCATTTCAATTTTTTTCAGCCTAATACAGCAAAAATATGCTCCCTCCACTTCCTCTGTTAATTCAAGGTTCTTTCTGCTTTTTAAGCTACTTTTTAGCTGTTTTTTTTTTTTTTTTTTGCTCCTTTCAGCTGTTTTCAGACAATTTCCACTATTTGGTGTTCATTTCTGCTGCAGCCTAATTTGGTAAACATATGTTTTTTCTGCTTTATTAATTTAAGCTTGTTCTACATTTTCAGCTGCCATTTTAGCACTTTTTAGCTCATTTCAGCTGTTTTCAAATAAATTCAAGTTTTTCATGTAAATTTCTGCTACTTTCAGCCTAATTAACTTCTTTTTGCTAATTTCAGCTTGTTATGCTCCTTTCAGCTTTTCAGCTCTTTCAACTACTGTTTAGCTGTTTTGATGCTAATTTTAGCTTTTTCAGCTAATTCAACATTGTTTTTAGCTCATTCTAGCTCTTTACACTTCCCTCTGGTAGTTTAAGCTTCTTTTTGTCTTTTCAGCTACTTTTTGGCATTTTTTTTGTTGCTAATTTCAGTCTTTTTTAGGTTAATTTCCTAATTTTTATGCTAATTTCTGCTTACCGTATTTAAATATAATTCAGCTGTTGTTTATGTTTTCTTCTGCTAATTTAGGCTTGTTCTACATTTCAGCTACAATTTTAGCACTTTTTAGCTCGTTTCAGCTGTTTTCAAATAAATTCAAGTTTTTCATGTAAATTTCTGCTACTTTCAACCTAATTAACTTATTTTTGCTAATTTCAGCTTGTTACGCTCCTTTCTGCTTTTCAGCTCTTTCAACTACTGTTTAGCTGTTTCGATGCTAATTTGAGCTTTTTCAGCTAATTCAACATTTTTTTTTTTTAGCTCATTCCAGCTCTTTACACTTCCTTCTGGTAGTTTAAGCTTCTTTTTGTCTTTTCAGCTACTTTTTAGCTATTTTTTTTGTTGTTGCTAATTTCAGTTTTTTTAGTTAATTTGCTAATGTTTGTGCTCATTTCTGCTTACTGGCATTTAAACCTAATTCAGCAAATATATGTTATTTCTGCTTTCTTCTCCTAATTTAGGCTTGTTCTTCCATTTAAGCTACAACTCACCATGTTTTGAGATAGTTTCAGCTATTTGTCAGTGTTATTCTGTTATTCACACTGCATTTTCACAGAAAATGCAATTTTTCTAGTTAATAATATGTATTCATAGCCTGCATAAAACCCTAAAACTCTAGACTTTCCCCCCCATGACTGTAGCAAACCCTCCCTCCCTCCTCTCGGCATGATATCAGAACAGTCTGACTCACCACTAGCAGATGTCCTCGTTTGCCTTTGGCCACCTTCAGCTCTGAACCCCTGATGAAATCAATTATTCCTTCTTTGCTTCGGGTCATTGCAAAGCGAATGCTGCATTCCACACCACAGGGAACACATCGGGAGGGGATAAGATTATGTCGGTAAACTTCCTCACGTCCACAGACAAGGCGGACAGATGGAGCCTCACCTGCCGGGGCTGATATTGACGTAGTTGGTCTTGCTGGCCATCATGGAGAGTTTGGTCACCAGCTCGATCACGTGGCTGCAGTACAGCACAGCGTCGCCCTGAGGGACACACAGCAGGATTTAAAGTAGCTGCACTGCTTTGTTCTTGATAAACTGCCGTGACTGTGGTGTCCTGCTGTACCTTCTGCTTGCTGTCCTCACACGGCACATGCAGAACGACCATGCCGTCGCTGCGGGAGCTCACAGAGATGCCTGAGTAAAAAACAAAACAAAACAAAACAAAAAAAAAAACATTAAAAATCAAACAAAAGCAGGTTGGAACTCAGTTCACTCCTACATCAGAGAGAGTTCAGTAAACATGAATCAGTGTTACAGTAGACCCTCGCTACTTCACGGTTCGACTTTCATGGACTTGCTCTTTCGTGGTTTTTCAAAGTAAGATTGAACATGAAATAAATGTGTACAGGACACATGACTGCTAACTTTAATATTACTCACAGGATTGGGACAGTACTGGATACTGTAAAGTAAAAAGTTAACGAAAAAATAAAAAACTTTGGACAGGCACCACCATTTTGTAGTTTTCTCTCAATAAGCCTCCACTGTATTCCTGCTCATAATGATCACATTTCCCAGAAGCCAACAGGGCCCCACCCAGAAGCCCCGTTCTATTTGCTGAAATACTAGAGGGAAATTTTGATGTGATCGGAAAAAGTTCGGTGCTTATTACAGTCACTTCGGCGCCCAGCGCATGCAGAGCTGCACCGAACCCACCGGGACTTGGACCAGAACCAGACCTCCAGACCCATCAGCAAATCCGAGAGCTGGTAGCCAGTCCACGAGGACTTCTGAGCAGGGACGCGTTGCCGTAGGTCCAGCTTCTCTCTGGAGCCCACCATTACTACCCCGAACCAGAGAGCAGACCAGAACTGGAAGGTTAGGTCTGCGGAAATGGAACCGAGCCGCTGCTGTTCTGCCGAGCTAGTGAGTTAAATTTAGTAGTAGCATATAACGATGTTGTTTAAATGATGTAGGTTTAAGAGTTTGGAACATTGTGGGCTTCGTCGCTGCAGGGTATGTCTGCAGAATGGAACCATGTCGAACTGGAACCGAGTGGAACCGAGAGTCGATGCTATGCCGAGCTGGTGAGTAAAATTTAGTAGCTACACATACAGAACTGTGTGTATGTTGTTAAAATGACGACGGTTTAAGAGCATTGTAAGAACATTGTAAGAATGTGGGAATGGTTTATAAAGCCTTGAAATATGTATACAGTAAATACTAAAATAAATGTAACGTCACTACTTTGCAGATATTCACTTCTTGCGGAGGTCTGGAACATAACCCCGCAACAAAAAATGGACTACTGTAAACCAACCACGGGATTGAAAACTTGGCAATGACCGTTCTCTCAGTAGAAACAAAGTATTTCTTTGTTTTGTACCCGTTTGTTTGGAGTTTACCTCTCAGAGTGCTGTAGTCAATCCGCTGTTTGATCTTGGTCCTGTCCACCAGCACAGCGAACGTGTTCATGAGGAGCAGCTGACGAGGGCGAGGCTTGAAGCCCCTCCTGTCGTACTTCACCACGGTGACGCCGTACTAGAAAGAACACGGAGACCCATTATCGCCAGGCAGCTTTTGTTCTCCTCCAGATGTTGTCAAAGTGCTCCCAACTTAATCCCACCTGCACTTTTTCACTGCCCAGAGTCTGGAGGACTTTGAGACTGATTTGTTCCCGTTCTACAGAAAGAAATTGAAAACAAATGTTAAGTTTGTGCCGATATTAAGAACAATTTTTATGGTTTAACAGGAGTTTCTGTGGAAAAGGTATGAACAATTACGATCGTATTTAGGGAACATCCAGCACAAATATAATATTTCTGCCAGAAGAACCACACAACACATGAAGAATGAACAGCACTATAAAACGAGGTTTTGATACATGTGGCAGTGTCATACTGGATTACATAAGATACAATTATTTTAGTCATTGAAAATACTTATTACTAATTTAAAATATGGCTGCTCACAAATGGGTTTTATTGTAAAATTACAGAACCTAATTATAATTAACTATCAATAAAGAAAATGGGGCCTAGTGTAAATTAATTAAAGTTGCCAGAAGCAGATGTGTTCAACATTCAGTAACACAACAATGTGCATCTAAACTTATTTTATACCTCACTGATACAAAATAAACAAGTTTTTTTCACGTTGAAGCACCCTTTGAGTGTTTGCTGCTGCTTAAACAGGCACTGCAGCTGTTCATTAATAGAAAAAAACAATACTGCTACACATGAGGAAGTATTATCAGTAAAAAATCTGCTATTTTATAGTGGATGTTTGTAGAAAGCATCTTACTGATTCTTCCTTTAATCATTAAAGATACTGAATTTTATCAGAACAGGTATTTAATTTAGATTTAATCCCAAATGCATTGGTCAATTTTCTGTAACAAACCAGTTGTATAGTTGATGAATCAGTACAAACTGGTTAATCTTCACAGTCCTAATAATGGAATAGTGCTGCTATAAACCTTTTGAAATCTGAGTTGATTAAATCCACATTGGTCTCTGCCCAGCTAAAGCAAGTCGTAACCCCATCAAATGGTCAGAATTAAACTTTATTTCTCCAAACGGAGGCTGTTCAAAGAGCTATCTACAACAGGTGAGATATTTATTGTTCATAACCTTTCCATAGAACCCATCATCAAAAGATCTGCGCTCTTCCTTTTGTAGGTACAGCATTTATCAGTGGATGTTTGCACATGTACCGAGCCTGGAGTCCAAAAAGAGCCTCCCAACACTCGGAGGATAGATTTCTTTCTGATCTTTGAAAAGCTCGTTGGCTACGACCTTCTGCATCATCTGGAGAAAACACAAAAAAGAAGGAGATATGTACATAATGCAGATGTATAGAGCAACTATGACGACGTTTGTGCAGTCGGTGCACCTGCTTCTTCCACTCAGGCTGGACCCTTCTGCAATACTTCATGACCATGTTTCGCATGTGCAGCGTCTGCAGGTGCTCCGAGGCCTGTGGACAATGTAAAGTTGTTATTTGTAAGGGGGCTACAGTTTTCATCATTTTCACAAGCGTACAAACCGTATGCTCGGGGGAAGGGATTCAAGGACAAGGACTTTTGAAAATGAAAACAACAATGTCAGCAGTGTTTTTGATACGCCCTGTACGACTGACATGCTGCTATTCTCCCACGTGGTAAATATTGACACACCAGCTGATGTACGATGAGCACGGGTGGAAGCAGTGATTCCAGCCCCTTCTCCAGCCCAACTTGCACATGTGACCAGACTCCTGGTCTTCGAGAGAGGGTGCACCGCGAGAGCGCGCAGCCTGTTAGAGTGTCTTTTTTTAGAATCAGGTTTTTATAGCTTTAGTTCTTAGAATTAAACAATGTTAACACAAAAAGACAAACATGTGTAGGCCTCAGATAGATTTTCCAAACTCACAAAGTTCTCTCTGTGAGAGTCAGTTTCAGGTGTTTGAAGTTTATCATAAATATCTACGTCTGCATCTGCACATTTTAAAACATTTTGAGACGTGTACAATTGTAGAATAATTTTACCTTAGTATAATATCCTTGTAAGCACATGGGTTTTATAGTTCAGCTTTATAGGTTTTATGAAAGTCAGCATTTGTCTGTACGTTTCTGGATGAAGGGGTCTTAAAAAAGACAGTTTTGTACGCTTTTTAAAATGTTAAAAATTGTGAACTACCCCTAAATTCTTCTATTTTCACATAGGAGTAGGACATATAGTCAGCCTTGTGAGTTGAATGAACTTTAGCAAATACCTCAGCAACAGAGGGAGGCGGGGTTGGCCAGCTCTTGTCCAAAACGCTCCTGGGCAGGTTTTTACTCAGCTTTTTGAGGAAGGAGTAGCGGACATGATCCAAGAAGTACTCGTTTTCTGGACAGTACTCCTCATGACGGTAGATGAACCCTTTTATGAATCTAGAAAAAACAAAGATAAACAATTTGTGAAATAATTTATGAACACACAAGGCAGAATGAACAACAAAAACAAAGTGTAAGAAAGCGTCAGGTGGCACCTGCGGATCAACTCAGCAGCCTGACGGCGCCTCTTAGCCCTCCTGTGAGCTTTCATCCCTCGCCACGCAGACTGGATCACAATCACTACACTCACAAACACACAGCCATGCAAACATTACCACCAACATTTAGGCTCGGCCCAAGAAAACAAACCAAAAGTTAGAATCACAAATTGACCAAAACTCAAACTTTGCTTGAAATAATGCAACAATTTTTGGTTCTAACTTGAACTACATTTTTTTCTACGCTTTCTTTTAGTAAGTGAGAAAAAACCTGCATGTCTGATGCGCCGATACTTGGCCCACTCTCTGTAGCCTCGCCATGATTTCTGCAGGACCACAGCTGGAGCGGAACAAAACAGAGACATTCGTTTGGATTTACGTTAATTCATCAATGCAATAAATAAAAAAAATAAAAAATAAAAAAAACAGTTAATTGACACTCAGCTTAATGCTTATAGAAACGGTTTAATGAAGCCATATGATGAACTTATTACTGTACACCCTGTAGTTCTGTAAAACTGGTGTTGATTGCGGCAAGACAATATTCACTATTAACAATTTAAAGAATCATGAAATAACCCTGAAATAACGAGCAGTTGAAGTTTAGTTATAACACGACTACTTACCGATTTCAGGCTTTTTTGCTTCAAGGGCATCCTCAGTCGTGAAGAGAGTTTTTGGGAAACGAATGAAGATTTTGGATCTACGAAACAAAAAGCAGAGAGTAAAAAAGGCGGCGAGCCACTTCAGGAAAACAAACTGAGCTTGATTTCTGGAGTGCACATATTTACAACCTGAATGCATTTTAATAACCGTGCTTCATCAGGTTTGTCTTTGCAGTCATTTTTAAATGTCTACCTGACCTGTCTGTGCTTGGTACAGGACTTACGTAGCTCAGGGTTTGAGGCCTCCCGTGCCCAGAGTTTCACTTCCTGATGTGTTTAGAGGGAGAAAGTTCAGGCCTGCAGGCTGGTTTCAGCCTGAACACGGCAGTAATTTGTGCAGAGCGTAGTCTGGTGTTTTCTTGTTAACACGCAGAAAGACATCTGTTCCTTTTACCGTTTCTATTTCCGCTCCATGTATCTTTTGTAAGAGTGCTGGCCAATCCATGCATGTTTACACTGAGTGTAAACCTTGGAATAAACACGTGTTTACTGAAAATGCTTTACAAAAGTATCCCTAATCTCATGCACTGACCTCCACCACTGCTATAAATCTGTTTTTATATCAATCGTGCTTTTTAGTTTTATTTATGCATGCAAGGAACTCTTTCGATGCTTCAAAACTTTTATTTTTCTATATTGTTATAGGTGAAAGTTCCTCTTTTTACCTCAATATTAAAGTAAGAAAATGTCATTTTAAACTATTTATTTAATTGTAAAGTTTATTGGTCCGGGGGCCTTTCTGGGTGGAGTTTGCATGTTCTCTCCGTGCATGCGTGGGTTTCCTCCGGGTGCTCCGGTT
>JARVGQ010000390.1:28810361-28821226 GCA_031762355.1 Hypsolebias martinsi | reverse complement strand
AGCCGGTTCCGGTAACCGGCTTTTTCGGTATCCGGCCGGTGTAACGGAACTACGCCGGAAACCGGGGGTTACCTGTATTTTATTCTTTGTATTAGTTCTAGTAATGGCATAGTTGCAAAATACATGACTACAAAGCTGAAAAATTAAAATGGCTAAAACTAGCTTTACTTTTGTTTGTATAACAACCAATAAAATTCAGTTTTATGTCAGTTTTGGTAAAGATTGAAAGAGCCGCTGCAGAGGGACCACAGAGCCACATGCGGCTCCAGAGCCGCAGGTTGCAGACCCCTGGTCTGGTGTATTTATATTTTAATTTTCTGATGGGTATATTTGATATGTGTTGAGATCAGACATTTTCTGATTCTGTAGGATTTGATTTAAACCTTCTGCAACACCATCAGCAGGTGAGTTCAAGGTGTTGTTTGTGAGCAGGTCATTATCAGCCATGGATTTCTGTACATCTTGATCAACGTCTTGGTCCAGGGGTTAAATCAGCAGCTCTTTGTTCCGGGTCACAAGACCCAGTTACTCTCAGTCTTTAACCTGAGGTTTCGTTTCTCGATGCGTCCGTCGATGACCTCTGACTGACATCCCACCCCCCTACCTGAAGTCCAACACCGCAGTATTTGTTTGTTATTGACTCCGTTACCTAATTACACCTGTACACCTGTGAAAAGGACATTTGATTTGTTCTGTCTTGACTTTGTTTTTCTCACAACCTTTTCTTTTGTTCCTGAAACAAACTTATCAGCATCAATCTTAGCCTCACGTCTTATTTTGACAAAACTCAAACACGTCCTTAAGAACCTTCATGGCGAGGCCCCTCAACAACTAAACTATAGAACGGCTCCTCCAAAGACCTTCTCCCGCACTTGTAATGGACTTTGTGAGGGGATTACTCGCTAAACAAATACATATTGTGCCTAAGAAGCAGGTATGGATGAGATTCAGTGAGCGCAGCCAGCAGGAGTCACTAATGCAGCAAACAGGCCTTAATCCACTTGAATCAGTCCAGGGTCGAACCCAGAGATCTGCAGCGGCTGGCGCCACTTTTTCCACTGCGTCACTCAGAGTCCCACTTCTTAGTTCACATGTTGCATCAGCACCAGCCTGGAAATCACAGTGGGACTCACAGGTCAGGACCAGGTCTTTTTAGCTCAGCCTGACTGGTTCAGGTGACTCCAAAACCATCTGAGAGGACTTTGTAAGGAAGTTGTGCCGAAATGTTGGGAATTCCTCCTTCTCTCACTGGGCAGAGGAAAAACTGGTGTTGAACACTGACGACTCACATGATCAACTGTAAATAGTTGGTGTTTCAGTGAAATCAGCTCTATCCTGGTGGGAATTGGACCAGCATTCAACAGCTGTGGACGTTGCTTGACAGCACAGTGGTTCAGAAAAAGGTTTAAATCAGCTCCATCGTTTAAATAAATAATAATATAAATAAGCAATAATAAATAAAATTATCTTATATCGTTAAGATTGGAGCAGTTTTAAGAGGGCAGCAGTACACTGAGTTACTCTCACTAGCCATTAGCTCATCAATTAAGAGAAATTAAACTTGTTTTAGCTTGTTTTTTGTTGAGTTAGTCACATAACCATACCACACTGATAAACTTTATGTAAAAAAATTTATTAAATTTGTTGCATTTAGTCAAGTCAAGTGGACTCAAACTCTATTATTGCCAGATGGTAACTCATAATACTGCAGTGAGAGTAATAAAATACTCATAAACACTCGTGAAAACTCAGAACTTTGACTGAACTCACCCTGTTGTTGTCTGCAGCGTTTTTCTTTCTTAAATCAGGAAAATGGACTCAGAACTCGTTCCCAACACCGAGCCGACTTATAAATTTAGCCTTTTGTGTCATGGATATTGATACTTCTGCATCATTCAATGTCTGATGATGGTGACCGCCTTCACCAAAATATTTATTAATTCAGAAAAAGTCACATTTTTACAACTTATGGTTAAAATTAAATAAAGCATCATGGTAACATTTTAAAAACACGTGATTAACAGAATAATAATAAATACATTTGAATAAACCTTTCATGTTTTCTGTATTATTGTCAACTGTACAAAACCAAAAGGTAAGTTATAATGTTTTTACTTGTGTCTGTCAGAAAAATATCTCATGAATCTCTGTGAATTTAAATTAAACTCTAAGAAAGTTATTGTCAGGTGTACACTTACAACAGAGTGGATGCAGTTCAAGATGGCTGCCACAGCTAATCAATTTAAAACAACTCGCTTACAAACATTGAGCTAAAGTTCAGTGTGGTAGTAGCTGACTTATACCCTGAGCACGAACAGATCACTTAAAGTTAGCCTTGTCTTGTCTGTTAGCAAAATATCTAATCAACCACTGGGTGGATTTTAATGAAACTCACACAGTAATAACTGAATGAACATTTAAAACGGGTTCCCAACACTGGTCCTTGAGGAACACCCTCCTGCATGTTTTAGTTGTTCCTCTGTTCCAACACACCTGATTTGAATGAAAAGGTGATTAATAGGGTTCTGCCGAACTTACGGAAGTAATTAAACCACTGAATCTGGTGTGCTGGAGCAGAGAAACAACTAAAACATGCAGTTTTAAAACATATAAACTGCTGCAGCCGATCCAGTTTAAGATGACAGTAATAACTGATCACAATACAAAGATTTAAGTGTACCGTATTTTCTGGTGTATAAGTCACAGTTTGTTACATAAATTTGCAAGTCCTGCGACTTATATAAGATTTTTTTCCCATGCTCATAACATAATTTTTGACCGACACTTGAAATGTTCATTCATTCTGACATGAAGCAGAGTAAACGTTACCATTTGCAGCCGGTAGAGAAGACTCGGTGGCAGTGCGCCAACCCACCCACTCATCAATCCATCCATGCATTCATCGTGGCTCCGGCTGCGAGCTCTAGTGCTCCTCCACGGAGGAAGGGGGCAGTGAGGTGCGTGAGCTGCAGCACTGTGAAGTAGCGAGGTGTGGAGGTGCGGGGGTGGGACGCTAGAGTCACGAGCCACCTTCGTCCCCACTCTAGCGGCAGAGTGGAGAGGAACAACTGGAGCAAACATGTCTGTTTGCAAAGGGTAACCGATAAATTTTGCTGTGATGCCCAGGCAAAATTAATCTGGTTTGACCATTAAAGTGCATTTATTAAGGAAAAGTTCAACTGAGACACGCCTTTACTATAATGTTGAGTAAAATATTTGTCGTTAAGTGTTATTCTTGTTAGATTTCTAAGAACTGCAACAACCAGTCCTCCATGTGTGCTTGCTTCACTCAGCTGGTGCAAGTGGAGGAACGAGAGCTAGTGGCTCCAGCCACAATGGATGGATGGATGGTGCCTCCCACGAGAAATAAAGCTGTTTTGACTATTAAATAAATGCATAATAAATGCGACTTATACGCCAAAGCAACTTATCTGTGTTTTTTTTCCTCTCCATTGACTGATGCGACTTATACTCCAGAAAATACGGTAAGTTTTGTAGCTGAAAGGTGGCGGGCGATGTGCATTCCTTTAGGAACACTAGGCCTTTTTAGATTGAGAAATTATTTAAACTCTCTAACATATCACAAACTCTTTGATTACACACGTTATGAAATACTGTGTGTATTTATGAGTAACGGTGTTTGTAGCAGCAGATGGGAGCTCTGCAGCGTGAGTAGAATTTCAAGTGAAACTCATTTAACAACTGTTTCCGGATTTCAGTTCGTCTTCCTTCCTGCAACACCTCCACCCCACCCCAGCACCTCCTCCCAGTATGATCACACAGCTGCTTGTTGTGCACGTACAGTTGCAGGTTTCAACTCGTCTCGTCGGATTCTTGTGTTGTTGTTTCTGTCTTGGTGCTGAGTTTTCTTTTCTCCCTCGTCGTGCAACACCTGCTCACGTATTCGGCATTTCTGCTCTGAATTAGAACCCCCCCCCCAACACACACATACCCTTTGCAGCTGCTTTAGATTTACTTCAGCTGAAGTTATTTGTCTTCGCTTGTTTGCCTCCAGAGTTTTAACTCTGCATGTGGATCTTCGACTCTGCTGCACGTGCACGGCATCTGCCGGTGTTCAAATAAAGACTGGAGTGGAAAAGAAACGTTTGCTGATGGTCATTGTGTCTGAGCATCCTGGGGGTTATTGTTTTAAGAACATCTCAAAGAGCATGAAACAATCTGAGGAAAGCAGCTCCTTCCTGTGTGTTGGGCTGCAGGGCCATCAGCAGGTCACAGGAGATTTCAATGTGAAGAAAACAACCACTCGTAAATATGGCACAGAAAACAAATGATTTAGGTGCTACATTTTGTGGATCTGGGGAAAAGGGAAGTGTTTTCTAAAATTCTAAGAAATACAGGGTTGTTTTTTTTTTTTTTTTAACCCATCCCTTTCTGGCCTCGGCCTCCAGAAGTATCATTTTTTACTTTTAATTTCCTCGAGCGGCCATGCTTGCTTCTCCTGTGCTTCTTATCTTTATCCCTGAGCCGGTTCATGCTGAACTTTACTTCAACGGCGCTGAAAGTGAAAACAGTATAAACAAAACCCTGGCAGGAGACGCAATCTCCCTCCTCTGAACCCAACCGGTTCCCCTCGTTCCGCCCAATCACACTAAATCCTTCAGAACACCCTCGTCTCTCCTCTGGCCTGTGGAGGAGTTGTTTTCCTCCTCTGTCAGGTTTCATATTTGCTGATCTCTGGTTGAGATACAGCTCAGTTTTGAAAGGACCACATATGAAAGACTAATCTGCATCATCTGAACAGGATGTTCATCGTGCGAACAGCCTTTGAATATTTTATTTATCAACCCTTAATCATTTTGATCAAACTACACCATCATGTTGTGATCAGTAAAACACATCTGCTTTTCTGTTTTAATAAAACCTTGTGTCAAACTCAAGGCCCAGGTGCCAAATATGGTCCTTCTTATTGTTTTATATGGACCTCAAAATTATATTTTAGAAGTAAAATCCTTTAATCACCTTGTTTTACTTTAAAACTGTGCATACTTCTCAAACAACTGGACAACTGTGAAGCCAAGAAAGGTAGTTTGAATTTTCCCCTAATCTTTGATTCTGATGCGATAAAAGCAACAAAGATCAAATGAGACCAACAAAACTCTTGAGGAGCCTGCAACCAAGACAAGATGTCAGACATGACTGTAGGTAACGTTTTCACTGAATCTGGTTTGAAATTAGTTTTTAATTTTAGCCCCTTTTGCAAAGGAGTTTGACACCCAAAATCTCCTGAACACCCTTAAGTGAAACTAATAAACTTCACTTCTTTTACCGAATGACTAAAAGCTTCATATCCTTAAACCAGTTCTTCAGGTTTGCTGCAGTGAATTACCAGACGCTGCTTGTTTTAGTCGTTCTCCCAGAAAACGTCACTTTCTTTAAGGTTGAGTTATGGACATGTTGTGGCTGGAAGCATTTTGAGAACTGCACTTTGTGGTGCATTTGAGGACAGTCTGGAAACTGGTAGTCCTGCAGACAAAAAAAAAAAAAAAAAATCGCCACACAAGGACAGCATCAAATGATGGATCATTTGGTTGTATCAGCTAAACTCAGTTTGGCGTGTCCCTGAACGCACCGCCAGCTAAATAAACTGAATTTTAATGTGACGATTGTTGCAAGTTTACCAAAATGATGAAACAATCAGTGTTATTTTTTTATAGAACAATTTACTTTAAAAGTATTGAGCAACAAAATGTTCTAAACTGGAATTAAAAATACAATTTAAAAGAACCACCAAAAAATAGAAAGTTTGGTAAAGTTTAATGTTTTAAACTTTGTCTCTCACTGAGCGGCAACTCTGTTCAAGTTTCCAAAAAAAGTTCCTGGTTTTATTTTTCCTTTTTATTATTATTGGTAATGCCTCCCTCATGCTGCAGGAATTTTGAATATGTTCAAAGAAAAAAACATGCTGTGACAAATTCTCCTCTCAAAATATTCTATAAAGTTGTCATGGGAGTCTGGAAGCAGATCTGTTTAGTTTTTGTGAGCTAAAAAGTGTAAAGTGTGCAACAACCTTTGAAGGGTTTGAGTTTGTATTTTTTTGAACTGATGAAAAATAGTGATCAAATTGGAACAAGGTTAAATGAAGACAGAACGGAGGCCATCACTTGCAGGAATGTCTCCATTTATTTGCAGTTTTGTGCGAACAATCGGTCAAATTTAATTTAAAACATGCACCATTTGTGTCTCCAAGCAGTCGCAGCTCCGTGAGATACAAACGTAAGGGGTTTGTGTCTGTGTGTGTCATGATCAGTCTTTTCCATGTGTACTTTTTGGTCCCCAGTTTGATCCAGTTTTGTCTGATTAAAAAGTCACAGGTCGCGTTTCTCCCTCGCAGACGAGGTGGGAGACAGAGTTTCTCCCTCCCGTCTGACGGCAAGAGAAGGTGCTTTGATGCCCGATCAGGGGTTGTTGTTGATGATCTGCCTCGGCCGGCCGTAACCCGTCATGCCGGCCTGGGACGCTCCTCTATTCGTGCCCATCTGCAGACCGATGACGTTCCTGCCTTCGTTCAGCTGATCTTCCGAGAACTCCCTCCGGTTCTCCTGAGACTTTCTGCACACACACACACACACTTCAACAACTCATCCCTCACACCGTGTGTGGTTTTCAGCTTTTCACAGACACGTTGGTTTACATGCGAAGAGGAGAAACGTGCACAAACTTACTTGGGGAACCAGTTGGGATCTCCTTTGTAATGCCCATCATTCTTTGTGACAGCCAGACTCCCCAGGGCCAGCAGAGTCCTCTGGACGGCAGCCAGGTCTTTGCCTGTAGACGGGAATCAGTCTCACATGAATAAATACGCATGGAGGATACAAAACTGGGCTTGTAACACTTTACAGGACCACATAGTCACAAAACGGCCGACGTGTGAAGAAAGAAGTACAAAAACCAGCGGAGATACAGCTCAGTAATGTGATGAACTGACAGCATTAGTTGGGATTAAACGTGTCTGTGGTCTTACTCTCAAACAGGTCTACGGTCTGGAACATGTCCGTTTTGATGACGCCATAACTTTCAGCAGCTTTGAGGAACATGGAGATTTGCTCCATTTGTTTGAAGGCCATTGTGGAGGTTTTGATGGTCTTGATGGGTTTGTTGGCTCCATGCAGGCTGTTGATGAGCTCACAGAGCACCTGCAGACACCCAGAAGCAGCAGGTCCCTCTCATTAATGCTGCCACCAGCAAGAATTACAGATAATTACACACACACAGGGCCAACACTCACACATCCATCCTTGAGCCATGTCTGGAAGCCGATCTTGTCCGGCTGAGGGTGGCCCACTCCTGGGCCACACTGAGCTACGATCCACGCCACCAGTCGCTCCTCCAACTCCGGGTCGTACTTCTTATCGATCTTACTCTGAACCTCACGGCTCAGACCGTAGGAAGGACCTTTGTTTGCCATGTTGGATCCTGTTGGGAGTGTCAGATTGTTAGCATTCACAACCAAACCCCTGCTCTGCTGCACACGCCCTAAACTACTGGCACGCTGTCAGAACCACTAACGATTTGGATCCTCTCCGGTGAATCAATGGTTTCTTCTGGATATCACAGGGTTTTATGGTTATGTAGAGCTTTTTGTTGTAAAAATTTATTTGAATTTCCTCAGTTTGGAGAAGCAAGAGTTTTAATCTTTAATCTAGTCTGAACAGGCCCTGGACCAGGGGTGTCCAATCCTGTTCTTTGAGGCAACTGTCCTGCATGTTTTAGGTGTTCCTCTGCTCCAACACACCTTATGTCAATCAATGGTTGATTAACAGAACATGACAAGGTATTTCAACAACTGAACCAGGTGTGTTGGAGCCAGGAAGCCACTAAAACATGCAGGATAGTGGCCCTCAAGGACCAGGATTGAACACTCCTGGTCCAGGTCGTCTTTAGACAACTCCAGTTTAAAATGGTTCATACGAACATAAAGCAAACAGCAGAATCTGATAACTAGAGGGAGAAGAGAGGGGAAAGAGTGTGATGTCAGCAGGGCTGATTAGCAAATGAGAAACAGGCGAGTAGAGAGATGACTCCAGCCATCACTGAAGGAAACAACAAGCCAGAACTGGAGGAGAAATGACTCAGGAACGCAAAGAAACTTGGTAACACCAACAAATAAAGACTGAATATGAATATTGGGGAAACTGTGGTGCAGTGGGAGGGCAGTTGTTTTAGAAGAAGAAAGTCACAGGTTCAAGTTCACAAGACACCTCGGTCCGAGACCGAGATGTGTTCTTGCCTCGCTCCATTCAGAAGACACACCGAGGCGTGAGGGGGGGTCGTAGACAGGCTTCCTCTGATGAGCCTCTGTGCCTCCAAGCAAGGCAGTAACAGTAGCTGACCGACGTGTGAAGAAAAGAAAGAAAAACCAGAGGAGCTGCGGCTCAGTAATGTGATGAACTGACAGCATTAGTTGCACCCGCTCGTGGGATTAAACAACAAAGACTGATTACAGAGGGACCACTGATGATGGTGCACGGCAACTCTGTAGTTTGAAGCAGATATTTAACCACAAACAGGATCACTCAAGTGAGTTGCTTCCTTTGAGTAGACGACACGAGGGAGCCGTCCGACACGTTCACTGCATCACGCGCCGCTTCAGCCCAGAAGAGTTCTGCTTCACGCCTCTTTTGAGTCTGCTCGAAGATCACATCTGAACGGGACGGGACGGCTTCAGCTGTGACTTATGAACAGCTCAAAGACGGGCTGTTTGTACAGCCATTTTGCAAAACCGTCTTCTGAATGTGCCTTACATCTCACGTGTGGTGGGTTGAATGCAGTGGACCAATTTCATCACTGCTTGTGTATGCATGCATATGAAACACGTCACTTCATATAAAGAAAGAGACGAAAAATATGGGGGAAAAAAAAAAAAACCCTATAACCCCAACACTCAATGATCCATTAGTTTGTCAATATGTTCAGAATTAAACCAGTTCATGTCATTTAAAGAGCCGTCTACAACAGGTAAGACGCTAACTGTTCATAACTGATCTTCAAAAGATCCAATTTGCTTTCTGGTAAGAAAGTGATGCCGATCTCACATCCAAGTTGTGCTGAACATTAAGATACAAGCGAGAGCTGATAAAGATTACAAAGTGTGGTCACTTAAAACAACAGATCTAAAAGTAAATAGAAATAGAAATGAGCTTAGTGATCCACGCATTGTCCCAGCCGCACCAGTGATAATTATCCAACAAAGACGTCTGAACGTCTCGCAGAATTACAGCCCTGCTGCTCTCCAAGTCATAACGCTGAGCCCGTCTCTCTCATTACGGCTGCATGGACTTCCTGTCTGCAGGGCCGCCCTGCTCCCTGCATCCTGTTTGCTCATTCTGCTGTCACTTCCTTCCTGTTCCTGACAAAAGGTGACCAGAAACAGAACACACTGTTTGTCACTATGGGAACAGCCTTTAGCAGATAAGCACCACATCCAGAGAGCTAAATCAGTAAATACATTGATATGAATGTTTGTAGATGTAAACTTCAGATAAAGGCTTTAAGACAGGGTTTGAGCTGATGGGAAAAAATTCTTCCTGCTTTTCTTTTCCCTTCACTTCCTGTCCCAAACACAAAATATAGAACACTGTTGAATTTTTTTTTTTTTTTTTACATTTGCATATTTGTGCGAGCATCTGTTTTACATTTTTAGCTGGAAAACAAGGTTCAAAGCCAGTGAAGCTCGTTGTTTTTTTCCTCCGCCACTTATCAAAGCAGAGCCTCGTCAGTCCAGCTCGACACGTGATGCTGTTTGACAAATCCTCCACACATGACATCACTCGTCTCTTTTCAGTGGGAGATGGACGTGTTCCCGCGCTTTGATTTCTTACAGAACCAGTTTGTTGTTGCAGGAACGAGAGCCGAAGCACAACATGGAAGTGTTTCTCAATCACTGGAGGTCTGTGCTGCCCTGGCACGCCCGGGTGACACAGCTGCAAACATCAGGGCCTGATCCGAGCAGATTTTTATCAGCGCTGCACTTTGAATCCCACATCAGGCTGATGGTTTAAAAACATTAGTGTGGAGACAGTCTGTGTTCTGACTGGGAGTGCTTACAGAACTTCTTGTAGCCAGGGTCACGCCATGACCCTGGTGTTCCTGCTGCTGACGTCAAAAATCAGCCATTTTTAAAACTGAAGGAGCGGCACGTTTAGTCGTCGTGTTCAAGCTCCTCATCGTTGTTTAACTTTCTATAAATGTGAGGTCATTCTACATCTTCCTGAACTCATGTGGACTTTGTGCTCCAGTCCTCGTCAAATGATAATGTTTTAGTTTTTAAACCAGGCCACTGTAATCACATTCTGCAGGCTTGTAGTTGTGTCTGGTCCCAGTACGTCAGCAGCACGTCAGCAGCAGCATAGATTTCAGGCTGATTTCAGCTGCTTTATCTTGAAGTAGCACTCTCAGTTATTTTCCAGACAAAATCCTACATCTTTAATGGGATAGTTCTGTAGAAAGGTAAACATCTTACCTGTTGTAGATGGCTCTTTGAGCGACTTCAGTTAGGAGAAATAGCCTAAAGCTAACCAGACTGGTGAACTAAAGCAGGGGTGGGCAACTCCTACACCCCCTCCAGAGGTCCAAATCAAGATATTTAAAGCAATAAGAAAAAAAAAATCTAAAATATATTTTCTTTAGACAAACAATCTGCAATCCTTTTTTTTTTTTTTTTAACAGTCTTTGTCTTGTGGTAGTACAGTTAGCATACCTGATAAAAAAATATACCTCCTCCGTGCAAGATGTATTTTGTGTAAACTGGCTCTTGTGACAATATAGTAGCCTTGATACAGGTAGTCCTCGGGTTACGACGGTCTCAGGTTACGACGTTTCGAGGTTATGACGCATCTCCCTTATTC
>JARVGQ010000390.1:28573902-28586295 GCA_031762355.1 Hypsolebias martinsi | reverse complement strand
ATCCAACAAAAGTATAAAATGTAAAGAAAAACAGTGATGAGATCTAAGATATGAATGTATTACTGTTTAATAGTACTTTATAAAGTTGTATTATTTCTAAACATTTTTTTCTTTCCTCATACAAATTACACCTGGACCTGCCATTCTGTGTCAGTTTCTACTTCCTGTCCTCAAATAACTTTTACTAATAGTCTTTTTTCATGTATGTGAATGTTTTGGTAGTTTCCAGAGAAAACGTCTTGTGTCTGTATAAAAACTGAATCAAATGTTTTTGTGTTGCAGGAAGTGAACACCAAGTCGTGTGGAAGCAGCTCCGTCGCGAGCCTCGCCGACAGACTGAAGCCACGCTACCACTTCGCAGGACTAGAGGGCGCTTACTATGAACGACTCCCTTACAGGTAGCGTGTGGAGTCGACCCGATTCAAGAGGCCACGACTCAGTTCCACAGATATGGAGCTGAAGTTTAGTGTGGCAGTAGCTGAGAGTCATCCACAACACATACGCCGAGTGCGCCAACAGATCGTGTGATGTTGCACGAGATCACGCGTGGCAAAAACCATCAGTTCTCAACAAAAGATGGTTTTAGTCTGAAACTTTGGCGGCAGGTCAAGGAACGCTAGGCCTCTTAATTATTTGATCTTTTTTAGACCAGATGTTATAACATCCTAAATATTTTCATTAAAACTTAACGTTAAAAGGACTGAAACACCCTCCATCTTTAGAGCCATTTCATTTTCTTCTCAGAAGAGCAACAACAGACTGAGCTCAGCATTTTTCTTTGTCACAAATAGTTGGTCAACCTCATTATGTCTGATGCAAATACCTATCGTTTCATCACGTGGAATAAAACGTCTGTCCTCAGGAACCATGTGGTTCTCCAGGAGAACGCTCAGCACGTCAGCCGCTTCATCGCCCTGGCACCGTTCAACAACTCTGCCAAGAAGAAGGTGTGTTCATGGTCCGTTTGCCAGATTAGCTGCACCGCACCATTTAATAAAATACTTCAAAGCTCAAATAAAGTCTCACGTTTTCCCACAAAATCAGTTCACGCAAGATTTAACATTTGATTTCAGTTGAAAATAATAAGCACAAATAAACAAATTTTACTTAGATGCACTTAGATCCTTTACATCTTGTCTGCAGTACGTCTACGCCTTCAACATCATCCCCATGAAGAACATGGATCCTGCAGAGCTGGTGAAGCAGCCGCAGGACGTGACCGAAAATCCCTACAGACGACCGACAAAAGACAAGACGGACACACAAAAACCGGCCTTCAGCACAGCAGAGGAAGAGGTCGACACCGTTTTACAGTTCTTTATAGAAAAAAAAGTTTATTGTATGAATCTAAAATAGTGATTTTCATAGCATTTTAGTAAACTTTGTTACCGTACTTTTTGCTGTATAAGTTGCACCTTTTTGCATAAATTAGCATGCCCTTCAACTTAAACAGCAAAGCCATTTTTTTTCCCATATTTATAAACTAATTTTTGGCAGAGATCTTATGATTTCATTAATTTTCACATGGAAAATATTGAACACTACCATTTTCAGCCACTAGAGGGCTCTCGACTATTATGGCAAACCAAGTGTTTCATTAGTAGGAAAAAGTGATTATTAATGAGACACTTTGCTTGCCATATGAAGCCACCTTCGTCTCGCTCCTTTAACTTCAGGAGTAAACATCAAATCAGCTCATTTCTCTGCACCGCCCAGACGAAATGCAGCTGATTTGACCATTAAAGTGCATTTATTAAGGAAAAGTTCAACCGAGACACACGTCGAGCAAACAAATACATGTAATTGTTTTTAAGTGTTAATCTTGTTAAATTTCTCCTGTGCACACTCCCACAGCCGCTATTTGGCAGCCAATTGATTTCTGACAACACCGGCTTGTGTTTCTGGGTGGTCAGCGGTGACGCATAATAGATGAGACTTATACGGCGGCAAGTACGGTAAACGTTGCAAACATTGAACAAAATCTAAAATAAATCAATATTTGATGCTCCGTTTAAAGTACAGGCACTTGAAAAACAGAAGATTGATGCATTTGTTCAACCTCTTTAGATGGCCAGCAAGCAAATTTTCTAACATTTGTTGGTGCTAAAATATGTTTTAATGTATGCTAGAGCGACGTAAACAGCTTTTTGTTTCTTTTTTATGAAGTGTGTGCTTTTGTGTGTAAAAAGGACAATACTGTGCTGTATTGACTTTCCATATTTTTAAAATATTCAGTTTGAATGTACCGTCATGTTCTTCTGTTTAAATCTGCTGTCCTGTCCAGGAGCCGGCCCGCCAGTTCTTCTTTGATCTGAGCAGGAAGCAGGGCGGGGCGTTTCAGGGTCGCGGCAGGAAGAGACCTTCAGACGGGGACGGACGAGGTCGAGGTCATCGTGGAGACTGGCAGCCCAAAGAGCCCCGCCGGCACCGTGAGTTGGTTTTTTTCACAGTAGCTCTAAACATTAATGATAAAAAAAGTGTTCCTCCAGTGTTAGGCACAACGAAGCTAACAGAACATGACTCTGTGGGTTTTCCTGTGTGTAGCTCAGCCCACTGGTCCTTGCTGGTTTTGTCTGGCCAGTCCTCAGGTGGAGAAACATCTCGTTTTCAGCATAGGATCACATGTGAGTTCACACAGTCGTTTTAAACAATGCCCACATTTATTCCTGATCTGGTGTCTAACTTTTACAAGTTAATATTTTAGTAAAAATGGATGAAACGAAGTCTCTAAATGACAGAACAGATGGAGTTTATTCAATAGCTTCAAAGTGTTGGTCAGAACATCAACAGAATTTAAATATAAATAAAACGTCGTCCTACAGACCCTTCATACCTTCCTTGTGCATCACTACAGACGGTCTGTCACTTGTTCACTTGTCACTCATCAGGGAGAACATTCTGGGTCAGCCTGACCAAAACCCGTGACTCCAGACTTCAAAGAGTCCAATTCCCGTCCACGTTGGCTCACGTCTCATTTCTAGCTCCAGTTCTCACATTTGGTGAGAAGACCTTACATTTTATATGTCCTTCCATCATCCTCATATCCTTGTAACAAACACATTCTACCTTAACGGTTACTTCACATGCACTAGTGAAAACATTTGGCAACTACCTCACAGAGGATTATAATATACTGTCCTAAGAATTAGGGGTGTAACGGCACACGTGGGTGTACCGAACAGAGCCCTCCTTGAAACTGAACCGAACCGAAATGTGATTTTAGCGTACCGTTACACCCCGACTAAGAAATAGTTTGAAGCAGTTTCTTTTCTAAAGACCATGAACATGTTGTGCAGTGTTACCTGGCTCTGGCTAAAGGTCCGCTGACCCCCCGCCATGTGTTGATCCTGCCCATCGGCCACTACCAGTCCGTGGTGGATTTGAGCTCCGAGGTGGTGGAGGAAATGGAGAAGTACAAGTCGGCCCTGAGGAGCTTCTACAAAAGCAAAGGAGAGCGCTGTGTGCTGTTTGAGAGGAACTACAGAAGTCAACATCTTCAGCTGCAGGTAAAACATGGAGAGAAATGCATTTCTTTTACAGGTACACATTAAACTTTTATTTTTTTATTATTCAGGTCGTCCCCATTCCACTCGATCGCTGCACCACAGAAGACATCAAGGAGGCGTTTACGGTCCAGGCTCAGGAGCAAAACATGGAGTTGATGGAGATTCCTCAACACACGGACCTCAAACAGGTTGGAGACGTCATAAATCAGAGCAGACACCCTGTGGGAGGGAAAATGTGCTGACCGGACGTGCTTTCTCTTCAGATAGCTCCTCCTGGAACTCCGTACTTCTATGTGGAGCTGGACTCAGGGGAGAAACTTTACTACAGGATCCAGAAACATTTCCCTCTGCAGTTTGGAAGGTAAGCAAGGTCTCAATAAAAACGACCATTTGCTCAATGACAATAACTTCCACACTGTTCAAACTCCCAAGTACTGATAAAACTCACATTTGGGCCTAAACAAAAATACATTTACATTATTATGTAATAACGCCACAATTCAACATGTTCCAGTTTGGAAGAACTGAAGCCTTTTTGAGCTGTTAGCATCTAGCTTGTAAGAGCAAGGACAGTGTGCAGTTGTCTCGTGCATCAGGTTTTACCAGCATCGACAAACTCCAGAATTGCCAATTTCAGCTCACATATGTAAAAATGTATTTCCCAAATGGAACATCTCAGCCCCAGGCTCTGAATTAGAAAACTACCTGACAAAAAGTTGCTATTTGTTGTTTCATGAAGAAAAAGAAATGTTAATAGCAATGTTCAATCAGAAACAGTGGTCCAGTGCAAAGCTTTTCCTGTTGTACCTGGATTTGTTCCAGAAGTTGCCACAGGGGGCAGCAGAGAGCTGAGCAGTTTGTGTTCACACAGGGAGGTTCTCGCCAGCGAGGCAGTGTTAAACATCCCGACTCGAGCGGACTGGAAGGAGTGTAAACAGAGCAGAGAGGAAGAGGAGGAGAGCTGCAAACATCTAAGAGACGATTTCCAGCCGTTTGACTTCGCCTGGGAAGACTAACGCACAACACACACGTTCTTGTTCTTCTGTTAATGTGAGGACTATGACTTTTATGCTGCATTGTGAGGACCATTGTCATAATTCATTCTCATTTCAGCTAAACCCTTAGCCCTGACATCAGCTTGTTCTCTTTACGCTGCACAAGCTATGTACACAGTATGTTTATTTTTTTGGGGGGATGTGTGTTTAAAACGCAACATTGGTGGAAATTTGTAAACATGAATTTTGTCAAACCAACCTATTGTTTTACAAATTTAGATTCAAATTAAAATGTGAAAATTGAATTGTTGGCTTTTTTTTTTCCCCCCACCCCCAATAGGAAGCAGCTCTCCCAGGCTCCCTTTTAGATATTACTAGGGTTGGACGATACAGACCAAAATTAATATCTCAATATTTTAAGATAAATGGCCATATATGATATTTATTGACATTTTTTTTTCTCTTTCCATAAAGTAATTAAATATATTTGAGTCAAAGCTTTGTCACATAGGCACATTTATTAACAAACAGCTGTAACTGTACAAAATAAATATCTAAAAAATAAACTATTTACATATTAGTTTATTTTTTAACCTTTATTTACATATATTAAATTTACATATATGTTAGGCTGATTGATAACTCTAAATTGACCCTAGGTGTGAGTGCAACAGGTCCCTCTTGTAAATGAGTCCCCGTGGCTCAACGAGGCTAGCCTGTATAAATAAAGGTTGAATGAATATCACAAGAACTTGCTGAGAAACAGCTGAAATGAGCTAAAAACATGTTGAAATGTAGCTGAAATGGAAGAGCAAGCCTAAATTAGCAGGAAAAAAAGCCAAAAGAACACATATTTGCTCGATTAGGTTTAAAAAGCAGAAATTAGCGCAAAAAAAAAAAAAAAGAAATCAGCTAAAGGGGAAAAAAAGCTGAAACTAGCAAAAATAAATGACTGAAAAGTGGCTGGGACAAAAAGAGATGTTGTAGAAAGAAGCTTAGACTCCAGAAGTAAGCAGAAAGAGCTGAAGTTATTTTTAAAAAGTGGAATTAGCCAAAAAGGCTAAAATGAGTAAAACAGCTGAATAGTAGCTGAAAATAGTAGAAAAAGTTGATATTAGCATAATTAGGCTGAAAGGAGTATATCAAGCTGAAATGATAAGAAATAATCACGCTGATAGTAGCAGAACTTACCACAAAAAACTTGAATTTATCTGCAAACAGCTGAAATTATCAAGAAAATGCTAAAAAGGTAGGTGAAATGTAGAACAAGCTTAAATTAGCAGAATAAAGCAGAAATAACATGTTTGGCCAGTTAAGCTGAAATAGCAGAAGTGGAAATTATCTGAAAAAAGCTGAAATTACCAACTAAACAAACAAACAAACAAACAAAAAACAAACAGCTAAAAGTAGCTAAAAAGGCAGACCCAAGTTTAAATTACCAGAAGGAAGTGGAGAGAAAGAACTTTTTTTCTGAATTAGGCAGAAAAACATTGACATTATTGCAAAAAGTGTGGAATTAGCTGAAAAGGCCAAAATTAACTTAAAACAGCTAAATAATAACTGAAATAGCAGAAAAGCTGAAACTTGCAGAAGCATAACAAGCTGAAATTAGCAGAAAGAAGACAGAAGAGGCATAAAAATGTTGTAGTTTGCAGAAATAATCTGAAAGGATCACTAATCAGCTGAAATAACAGCTGAAAGTAGCTGAAAAAAGTTTAATTTGCACAAGGAAGCTGAAAGAAGCTGAAGCAGAACAAAATGTGAAATGAGCAGTAAAAGGTTGTAAACACATCTAAACATCGGAAGGATGTAAAATGAGCTCAATTCATCCCTAAGAGTAAAGAAATGGCAGAAAAGGCTAAATATTTCAAAAAGCTAAAGTTGCACCAATACCAAAAGTCATAGCAAGATTGTCCTGAAAGAACTGAATGATTTGATTTATGATGTTGAAATAGCACAAAAAATTGTGGACTGAGATAGACGCGGAAAAATGTACGGAAGAAAAATGGATCGTAATCTAAACTAGAGACTAATGTGGATTGTGCATCTCCATAAGCAAGAATCTGCAGCGTTCCACAAGCACGAAGCGACAGTCCAAGTGCTGCAATGAGGGTGTGATGTTCTTTTCTTTAAAATACCCTGATTATACGACAAAATGTGAGTCACTTCTTACAGGGGCCTGGGCTCCTCATGGCCATCTGTCCATCTGTCTCCTCATCAGATCGCAGGAAAAACACCGTCTCACACTGCGGCCGCACAAACACACCACGATGCAACCAGCAGGAACCAGGCCGTGCAGAAGTGAAACAGAAATGAGAAACTCACTGGGCGTCATTTGGTGTACCACGAGTCAACCACTTGAAACCTGAGCAGATGACATAAACATCTCCAGAACTGACCGTAAAACTTTGCAGCGAAGATGGAACAAAAGTGTCGCTGCAACACTTGTTGGGGACAGTCCGGCTGCACTAACAGCACAGATTTGATGGTGACATGCCAACACAACACGGAGCCTATTTCAGCTTGTCTTTGCCTTCTAAATCAGACCGTGTGGTCAGAAAGGGCCTTACGTAAAGTTCTGAAGGGAGCTGGTTTCATATGCACACCCCCTCTCAAATCAACCATCATACAGATCGCAGAAGCTTATTGGGATTTCACTTATGACTGCAGCTCAGAATATTAGCAGACGTAACCTTTTTTATAAGTAGATTATGTGTTGCAGCGGCGCAGTAGTGCAATCGTAAATTTTCGGGAGAACTTTTAAGGCAATGGCCCAAAACTCCAACACGACTTCGTCATTTCAGTTCAATTCAGTTTATTTATATAGTGCCAAGTCACAACAGAAGTCGTCTCAGGGCACTGAACATAAAATACGTAATCTAAAGTAAGAAAAATATGACTTCAGTTCAACGTGTAAACTGTACATGGAGTGTAAAGACAATCAAGATTACCATATTTTTTGGACTATAAGGCGGACTTAAAATCCTTGAATTTTCTCAAAAATCGACAGTGAGCCTTATGTATTACATCTGGTTGTGCCTACTGACACGGCGCTCAAAAATCTGTCAAAACGAACTTGTTTTGCTCAATGCGCCTTATAATCCAGTGCACTTCATGGCGGTCACACATCTGTCGTTCACTCCCTGGCTGCAAATTTAAGAAAGGCAAACAAGAGCAGGTGGAAAACGAGGCTGAAGCTTTTTATTCTTAACTGAACTTGATGTTTCCGTCACTAAGAGATTAGAACAGTGAACATTTGTAGTTTATGACATGAGCACTTGAGGCCACCATTGACCACCCCTTTAGGACTGGGTGTATAATGTAGAGAATATAGAGGCTGAATTTCATAGAAGTAAAGATGGTAGAGGTTCACCAGTTGGTGAAAACTGTCTAAAAATAGTGGCACTATTTAAGAATCATTTTTCTTGGCAAAAAATAAATAAAAATGCAAGTCTTTAGATATTCATCAAAATGCTTCAATAATCTGGAGAAATCTCTGAGCTCTAAGGACAAGCCTGAAAGTCATCACTGAATTCGGGCCCTCAGGGGCCACTGCATTAAACACAGGTCCGATTCAGTTCTGGACATCACTGCATGGGCGCCACAAATCACCGTCTGTACACACAGTTCACCACGCCCTTCACAAATACTGATTAAAGCTCCATCATGCAAGGAAGAAGCCATTTTGTTGACACCACCCAGAAATGGTGAACCACCTCGTGAACGGGTGTTTGGAAAACAACCTGGTTCTGAATGTCAGCAAAACACGAGAGCTCATTATTAGCTTCAGGGAAACAAAACCACGTTGCCCGCCGCTGCTCGTAAAGAACACAGCGGTGGAGGTGGTGGAGAGCACCAGGTTCCTGGGGGTGCACGTGACCAATCAGCTGTCTTGGTCAAGCAACACTGGGTCCCTGGTGAAGAAAGACCAGCAGCGTCTGCAGTTCCTCCGTAGACTGAAGAGAGCATTCAGCCCATGTCCTCACATTCTACAGAGGAACCATGGAGATCATCATGACCTGCTGCTTCTCAGTTTGGGAGGAAAGCTGCCCGGCTGCAGACTGGAAGGATTGAGGAGGGTGCTGAGAACAACAGAGAAGATCATTAGGTCACCCCTCCCATCCCTCCAGGACACTTGTTTCAGATGCTGTCTGACCAGAGACAATGAAACAGACACAACTCACTCCTATGGATTGTTCACTCTGCTGACCTCTAGCAGGAGGTACCAGCCTGAAGACCAGAACCAGCAGGTTCTGCAACAATTCCATTCCACAAACTATCAGCTGCTAAACTCAGGTCACTAATGAAGTGACCACAATAGAAACACAGAAACACACACAGACACAGACATTTCTAAACACCAAAGTCTATTAAGTTCATGTAAATGATGTACACCACTGATGTGGAGAAATGAACAAATCTTTGAACACTGTGTGATTCTGAATGACAATAAAGTTGTATACAGGTAGTCCTCGACTTACGAACGGGTTCCGTACCTACAAAGCGTTCGTAAGTCGATTTTGATGTAAGTCGGAACTCATTATACTGCGCTGCAAACCTGTTCGTAAGTCCGGATTTTTGCCGTAAGTCGAGGAAATACAAGTAAAATGTATGTTAACGCTGCGCCGCACACCCGTTCTTAAGTCCGAGTTGCTGTAAGTCGAGGACTACCTATTATATATTACAAATGCAGCTGTCTTCTCTGTGTTGCAGCACAGCTCCCCTAATGGATGGCTAATAAATAGTTTATATTTATACATCTATGATATTAATTCCTCTATAAATCCTTTATAAATAATTAATAACTACTTATAATGCGTAAATTAAGGATGACAGAGACAAAACCGGCCAGTTTCTTGACAAATAGTGATCCAAATCTGTTCACCTATATATTTCATACTAAACATTTCAGACTAAGTTACAACCTTGTAAGCACCATGAGCATTTGTAAATCTATTTTTTAGCATGTAATATTGCACTTTATCACTGCATTATTTACAAGTATATACAACTAATATTATATATCCCAAAAATAGATTTACAAAAGCTTATTGTGCTTACAAGGTAGTAACTTAGTCTGAAATGTTTAATTTAACAACTCTAGATGAAATATGAAGAGATTTGGCTCACTGTTTGGCAAGAAACTGGTCAGTTTTGTCTCTGTCACCCTGAATTAATGCATAATAAGCAATTATTAATGATTTATGAAATGCTTATAGAGGAATTAATAACATATCTATAGACTATTTATTAGCCATCTATAAGGGGAGCCTTTTTGTAAAGTAATACAGAAAAAAAATATTCAGTCAAAGAAGACCCCCAAAAAAAGTTTTGTGGAGACACAAATAGAAAATTTAAATTTATTCTGGATTCGTCCTCTGTACTAAAGAGAAGAGGAACTATCTGGTCTGTCATTTCAAAAGCTTGCCTCTCTGATGGTGTTGGGGTACATTAGAGCCTACAGCATGGACAGCTTGCACATCTGGAAATATTTTCTTTACAATTTAGACAAGGTCCTAACTTTCTGGAGAGTTAGTGTTGTACTGTTTGTGTTAAGTCTAAAATGTGCACTCAGTAGACATCTCTGTTCAAAGACAGCATGATTAAACTAACGTAAAGACATTTTCCTCACCTGATGTGCCGCCTTCCCCCAGTTATGTCCAAGATTTTCTGTTCTTCTGAAAGTGGCTGACCTTTAGCCATAGAGCAACATGAGTGAATGACACTAGTTACTAGTTGTATTGATAAGTGAAGCTGTGGTCAGAGAGTCCCTGACACAACCCACAGAGCGGAGCACAACATTACCCTCTCCCAACAGGACGGCCTGTTAAGCCGGTCAAACTGTTGTTCTATTGGACAGCCTGCAGGGCACGTGCAGCTCCAGATTACCTTCAGCCTGTCCAGTCTGATCTGTCTTTACTGGCCAGGATTTCCAGGGGGTTTCCCCTCAGGTTAGGGAGGTGGAGGACTTACCCAAAAGGATGTTTATTTTTAGCCTTTGAAGAGTCAGCTCATTGGATACAAGTTGACTTGATTTGCTAAGTTTTTATTTATTTTTGGTCCAAATACTGAAATTGCATTATTGAAGTACATGAGTGTGAGGCTTATTCTACAAAGTATAAAGGTGTGAATGCAGATGAACATAAGTTAGTAAACTTTATTTATATAGCACTTTTCATAGACACAGTCAGAAAGTGCTTTACAGAACTACAAAATACAGGTTTAAAATAAAACAAAAACAGTAACAGTTGATTGATGACAACAGCAAGAACAGCTAATAAAAACAGAAAGAACAGCTGTTAAAAAGTAAGAACAGCTGTTAAAAAGTAAGAACAGCTAATAAAAACAGTAGGAAGAGCTGATTAAAAACACAGTAAGATCAGTTGATCCATCCAGTAAGAGCAGCTGATAAAAACAGTAAAAGCAGCTTAAAAAACAGAAAGAGCAGCTTATAAAAATAGTAAGAGTGGTTGATAAAAACATAACAACTGATAAAAACAGTAAGAACAGCTTATTAAAACAGTAAGAACAGCTGATAAAAACAGGAAGAAGAGCTGATAAAACAGTAAGAAGAGCTGATCAAAACAGTAAGAACAGCTGAACAAAACAATAAGTAGAGCTGATAAAACAGTGAGAACCGCTTATAAAAACAGGAGTGTATAAAAAAGTAAGAACAGCAGATAAAAACAGTAAGAAAAGCTGATCAAAACAGTAAGAACAGCTGATAAAAACAAAAAGAGCAGCTTATAAAAACAGTAAGAGCGGTTGACAAAAAGAGTAAGAAGAGCTGATAAAACAGTAAGAGCAGCTGATAAAAACAGTAAGAGCAGCTGATCAAATCAGTAAGAAGAGCTGATAAAAACAGTAAGAAGAGCTGATAACAATAGTAAGATCATCTGATAAAACAGTAAGAGCAGCTTATAAAAACAGTAAGAACAACTGATAACAGTAAGAACAGCTAATAAAACAGTAAGAACAGCTGATCAAAACAGTACGAACAGATGATAAAACCAGTAATAGCAGCTTATAAAAACAGTAAGTACACTGATAAAAACAGTAAGAACAGCTGATAAAACAGTAAGAACAGCTGATAAAAACAGTAAGAACTGCAGATAAAAACAGTAAGAACAGCTGATAAAAACAGTAAGAGCAGCTTATAAAAACAGTAAGAACAACTGATAGCAACAGTAAGAACAGCTAATAAAACAGTAAGAACAGCTGATCAAAACAGTAAGAACTGCTGATAAAAACAGTAAGAACAGCTGATAAAAACAGTAAGAGCAGCTTATAAAAACAGTAAGAACAACTGATAACAACAGTAAGAACAGCTAATAAAACAGTAAGAACAGCTGATCAAAACAGTAAGAAGAGCTTATAAAAACAGTAAGAGCAGCTGATCAAAACAGTACGAACAGATGATAAAACCTGTAATAGCAGCTTATAAAAACAGTAAGTACACTGATAAAAACAGTAAGAAGAGCTGATAAAACAGTAAGAACAGCTGATAAAAATAGTAAGAACTGCAGATAAAAACAGTAAGAACAGCTGATGAAAACAGTAAGAACAGCTGAACAAAACAATAAGTAGAGCTGATAAAACAGTGAGAACCGCTTATAAAAACAGTAAGAAAAGCTGATCAAAACAGTAAGAACAGCTGAACAAAACAATAAGTAGAGCTGATCAAAACAGTAAGAACAGCTGATTAAAAACAGTAAGAACTGCAGATAAAAACAGTAAGAACAGCTGATAAAAACAGTAAGAACAGCTGATCAAAACAGTAAGAACAGCTGATAAAAACAGTAAGAACAGCTGATCAAAACAGTAAGAACAGCTGATCAAAACAGTAAGAACAGCTGATAAAAACAGTAAGAACAGCTGATCAAAACAGTAAG
>JARVGQ010000390.1:28488806-28498992 GCA_031762355.1 Hypsolebias martinsi | reverse complement strand
ACTTTGCTCTTTGTTTCTATTGTACAGCACTTTGGTTGGCCTTGTTGCTGTTTAAAGTGCTTTATAAATAAATTGGTTTGGTATGGTATGGTATACATGCTCATACTTTTCATGTTCATACTTTAAAGTTGGCCAACATTTCTAAAAATCCTTTATTTATTTATTTTTTTTACTGGTCTTAATATTTTAATTTTCTGAGATACTGATTTTGGGTTTTTCATTAGTTGTCAGTTATAATCATCAACAATAAAAGAAATAAACATTTGAAATATATCAGTCTGTGTGTAATGAATAGTACAAAAGGTTCTCTTTTTGAATGGAGTTACTGAAATAAATTCAAGGATTCAAGTACTGTAATGACTAGCAGCACCTGTATGCTTGTTCACATGCCGACTGAAATCAATGCTAGTGAGTCAGCCTGCTGTAAATAATGCTCTGATCTGCCATAGATACGATTTTAACGACTGGAAGACTTATTTTGTTGCTTCGAAGTTAATTAGCTTTGGAAGAAGACAGGCCGTGTGTTAGGTTCTAGTTGGATTATTCCATATTAAGTTTAATTACTGTACTGACAGTGGTGGCCAAGAGCTAAATACCTAGCAGCTCTTAGCATTTAGAGTAGCTGATGATGTTCTTTGTTGCTTAAATTTAAAACAACACCAGAAACAGAAAGGAATCTACAGCTGCTAAAGTCATTTTTAGATGAGTTGTTGCTGTTCAGATACAGTTTTGTTTCCCTTTTTTAATAAAGAAGAAGCCCTGTAACAAATTTTAGCATTTATTACAGTCCTTATCATAGCAAGAACATAGCAGGCTTTAACGTAGTAAGACGTGTCAATTACAGGAGCAATGGTAAAGATACATTTATAATTCATTTTTGCAATTATATGCATAGGAGAAATAATATACCGGTAAATGCTTTGAGGAAAAAAAGTTACTAAAAAAGAAGTCTAGAATAAATCAAAAGCTGAATAAAATCAGTCAAAAGTGCATTTAAGGAGTCATGTACATTGCATCTGATTTTTCTTTTATTCAACATATGCCTTTATGTTTTTTTATTTATTTTTTCCTCAAAACTGGGGGAAAATTCAGTTGTCACACCACAACCAGAATACATTAAGGAACAAAATGATGAAACACAAAGCTTTTCAACAGACCCACATCTCCACAAGCCTTGCCTTTTTATCTTTTTCTTTTTGCAAAATCAAACCAATAAAACAGAAACAAAAATTAAATAGAAACACATTTGCATAAAAGTTGCACTTAGTTTTTACTGTAAATATCGATATCTGGAGCCAGATTTTGAACTCTACATTTAGCTTTAAACATTACTTTGTTTCTTTAAGCTGTACTCAAAGGTGGACACCAGGTAAAATGTGTGTTTGTAAAATCACAGAGCCAGACACTTTCTACATGCATCAATCAGAACGCTGTCTCTGTGCTGCATTAACAGATCAATCTGTACGGCAAAACAACCTTTAATCATTAGTTAATGCACCAAGGTGAAGAAGTCCACTGAACGGTTTATAATTTTGCATAAACAAGTACACAGAGAAGAGAATCAAATAACAATATAATAAATTCCCCTCTGGTGTTTATATTATAGACTTTATTAGCTCAGAACCACCTAAACAAGCTGGGTTTTCTTTGCTAATCAGTCACAAAGTTGCTGCAGGCGGTGTTCAGTCTGACCAAAGCATTGTGTGGATCACGTGGCTCAGTCTTTTTAGAACTTGTATTGGATATTTTGTGCTCTGCAGCTACGCTTAGGTCTTTGATTGATAGGTTGCAGCTGAGCTCTAATGACTCGAGGGTTGCCAGATTCTGTACAGAATTTAGGATCGGAAGTTGCGTCCCCACTTTTACAACTAGGGTGTTTTACAAACTTAACATCCGGGCTTATTGAAGCATACCTATTTTCTGGATCATCATCATCTTCTGCTGCCCATGAGGGCCCGGACTGCTCCTCATCCCCTACAAACACAAACAAGCAAACACTTGTTATAAATGCAGTTGTTTTTTTTTTTTTTATCAGAACAAGTTCATTTATTTCAAAATCTCCTCCCAGTCTGACATGAGTGGTCTACTTTTGCAAACCTGCTCAAAAAAATGTGACAGTTTGATTTTGCCATCGTTATCCTTTTATATAATTTTAAAATGGAAATTACAAAATAGCTTGCATAAGAGCAATTTTTAGTTTCTATTTATGCTAAAAAAAAAAAAATGATTAAATTCATCAAGCACTTTTCCCAGCATGCATTTTGACTTTTCAATTGACTCCTTTTGACTATTTAAAGTCCAACACCCACCATTTTCTCATATTACATATCTAGCAAAATATGATGAGACATAAAAAATACCTTTTTTTAAGGCAAACCTTGAAAAGTAACCCAAACTGTTTTTTTAATGTTGTTTTTATGAGATTTCCTATTGTTCTTTTCTTTATTTTAATAGAATGTTAGTTTTATTATAAACACAAGAACATACCAGTCTGTTTTTTAAGAAGTCCTTCCTGAACTGATGACTCTTCTTGTGGGGTTGCCTTGTTGAGCAATAATTTCTCACCGAACACTTCTTTCGTCTTCATCGCTTACAGATAATTTTTCACAGATCCCTTCTAAATCACTTGAATTTTCTCCACTGAAATCGTCCTCACTATAATATGCCTCCATCTGGAATACACTCTCCTGCCTGGGCCCCGTCCCTGGCTTTATGTCATCAGCCTTCAGCCCTCTGGGTGTTTCCATAACGGGCTTATTATTAATATTTTCACACGTACCTGGCCCAAATGTGGAAAAACAAACAAACATATAACCATCAGTGTTTCTCCTAGGTTACTTGGGAGGGTGATTGTGTAAGGTTTTTTTTTAATTTGTTGTTGACAGGTGTGTGTTGTATGAAGCAAAGCGCTACATCTGTATTAAGTGCAGGGTATGGACAGCTTAGCGCTAAGTTCGTACTGCCAGTTTTTCGACGGATTGACAGGGAGTGGTGTAGCTGAGCTCTGCATTTCTATTGCGCCTGGTTTGGAGCCCGAGCTGAGCTGCTACAATCTCCTATCCCCACCTGGAAGTGGCAGAGATGCGTTACAGGTGGGGGTTTGGAAGGTGGGGCGCCCTCCTTGAATAATGGGGAAACACTGACCATTGTATTCTACTACAGTGATTACCCCTTACGAGCTTTTGAAACTATAATGGTAGGTGTTGGACTTTAAGATCCACTGACTCAAGTTACATGTAACGCTCCTCAAAATATAAAAAAAATTATGAATACTGCAACATCAGTGTGTGCAGCATTGATACTGCTAAGTAATACAAGACTTTTGTAACGTAAACTTAACCGCTGAGAAAATCTACTGAAAGAATAACAAACCTGACGATTGGTGGAATGCTGCTACTCCGAGTGAGGCCACATTTTCTGTGATGGGCTTCATCTTTTGAACACTTCCATCACTCCCAGAGTCGTCATCTTGTTCATCATCACTTAATGACGATGAAGAATCTGTTGCATCCCGATGAGGTTTGGTTGTAGACTTGCCTGCTTGCAGTCTTCTCTGCTTTCTAGCCACGCCTTCTTCTTCTCTTTTGACAAGGTGAGGCATCCCTATCGACCTCACTGTATTCAAGTGTTGTATTTTCTTCTGGGAGTCTTGATCATCGCTGGAGGAATCAGTCTCACTTCCCTGTTGAACGCCGGTCAGTCTGCTGCTCGACTCAGACTCAGGGGAGCGATCGAGCAGCTTGCGTTTTCGCCGCATCTTCTCTGGCGACATGGGGCTGCTCTTGGTCAGCCAAAACAGACATTTCTTGGCGACTTTGTTTGATGAAGCTTGACCCTGTTCCTCGTCGCTCTGAGGCTCATCTGAGCTTTGTGTCATAGCTGCTCGTTCAAGCAGGGCAGCAGGGACTTCATCTGAATCGGTCTCGTCTCTTTCTCTAATCAGTGTTGGTTCTTTGCTGTTTGTTGCAGTTATGGTGTCTGGCGTCCCCTCAGGTTCAGAGTCGCTGTCACTGTCCCCTGCTGACAGAGGCGTTTTGGTCTTGGCGTCACTCGGTCGGCGCAGAGGAGTCGTCTTCACACGAGGGGACCGTCTATTGCCCTGTTCCTCTTCTAGGAAAAGAGGAGCACTGGAGCTGTCACTGCTCAACTTGCTGTCAGCTTTAGGACTTAAAGAACCGGTTTCTTCAGCCTCTGATACATGCTCTCTCTTTGTTTTATTGTCCTTTTTTTGGAAACCCTCTTCTACCTTTGGAGAATCAGAAGATGGCTCCTGCTCCATAGCTACAGGTGTGAGCTGTACTACCAGCTTTTTAACCACGTCAGATTGATTTGAAGAAGGGTTCAGGCTTATCTTCTGTGCTCTACACCTAGCTTCTTTCAAACCTTTATGCATGTTCTTCAGAGAGCAGTCAGTTGGACTAGCCGTGTCTATATATCCCTTTGAATCAGAATCGTTATCTTCAAAATGCTCCGTTGCCAGTTTCTGCAGGTCCAGCAAGCATCTTTCATCTGCTACATCCAGTTCTACGTTTCCTCCTGTTACAACAGCATCGATATCATTTCTAAGCAACTTTTCCCAGTTGCTCAACACATCCAAGTCACTAAATTCTTCCTTTATGCTGTCCTCCAGGGCCGTGAGGGACTTTCGCAAACCTTTAACAACAGCCAGAAAAGAGTTCAAATACAAGAAACGAACCCCTGGCTTCCGTTTGTTTGTCGTTACTTCCTGAATGAAACCGAGAAATGTTTTGTTTAAAGCATTTGTCGAGTCCACTAGATGTTTGGCCTTTTTAGTAGCGTCTTTGGAAACTTGCAGCGTGTTGTAGTTGAAGACCACATTCCCATCCATGCCGCTGTGATCCCATTTATCCAAAGAAATATTCTGCGGCAGGTGTGGAGACATGTGGTACAGTTCAGGTTTACCCGGCTCAGCTCGATTCTTCTTTCGCTGCTGCTGACACCACAGGCTATCTATGTTGTCCAGGACGCTGTCGCACGCCATCACCAGGTCAAAAAGAGGCTCCGGACTGCACACGTAACAGTACCACTTGCTCTCTAAAATACTGGACAGTTCTTTCCTTCCTAGGTTTCTCAGAATGCATTTCTTGCAGAAAGCATTGCTGCAATAGTCACAACAAATCAAGTTTCCACCTTCAGCACACCACCTATAAGAAGAAAAACGGACTCTGTCAGTCATCAGTCAAATACTTTGAATAATTACTTGTTAAGTTTAACAGCAAATGCTACCTGCACTGCTCATCCATTCCATCTCCATCCTTGCTGATGTCATCGCTTGAGTAATAATTGTAACAAGCCTGACAACACAAACCATTTCAGTTTGTTAAAGCCATAAAAACTGTCACAGCATGCCATTTTTAAATGGTATAAATTATAAAACATTTTTACATGTGTATCATCTATGATTAAAAATAAAATACAATAAATGTGCTTTGTTCACTAACAAAAGCCTACAGTATAGATTGTAGCAAGTCAATATTTCAGGTTTGGTCATAATTTTAAATTGTATGCTTAATGGTTAAATTAAAGGCAGTGTTTCCCATACCATTATTCAAGCCCTGCTCTGTCAACAGAACTGAGCACCTCACCAACCAAATCCCCCACTCCCCGAGCAGCTCCACCACTTCCAGACGGGGAGCGGAGATTGTAGCAGCTCAGCTCAGAGTTCAAACTGCGAGCAATACACCCAGGCTACACCCAGGCAAATAGGCAAAGACAGGCAAATTGCTTTATCTGTCTTTTTTGCCTTAATGTTGGCTGATAAGGCAGAAATGCCTCAACAAATGCCTCAGGTAAAACCATGAGCTTCACTACATCCACCATTTCAGCTATCTTGTTTGTTTGAGGTTAATTCACCCTGGGTGACATGTCCACGTAGGCGGAGCAATCTTAGCGTGAGCGTCATGTCAATTTTTTGATAAAATTAAACTTTTAAGCAATACAAAAACTAGAAAGCATAGTTTTGTCAAATAATGGTGTGGTCTGTTTACAAACAGAGCACACTCTTAATTTAAACACCTTGGCGATGGTGATGATGACGATGAATGCACAGTACTGCACAGCATGTACAGTACACACAAAAAAAAAAAAACAGGTTTTAAAAACCTGCAATACAGTGAAGCCACAAGAAGTGAACCACAATATAGCCAGGGATGACTGTATTACCAAGGGATTATAACAGTGATAAAATCTCTGCTTTACACTTCATTTGTATTTAATCATGAGAGTTTTCTCTGTAAGTGATAAACGTGGCGAGACCTAAAAAAGACAACAAGAGAAGTGTAATTAAAGAGATGCGATGGACATGAAATACAACCGTTTCAGAATGTTTTAACAAAGTATTTTAGTAGGACAAAGTAACTGGGGCTCAATAAAGTCCAAACCTTAATTAAGCTGTATGTGTCTAAATTGAGTGAACTTTAATCTTCTGTTCATACAAGTCATAGTTACAAAGGAAAAAGACTGAACCAAATTTGAAAAATGTAATACAATTATTATTTGTTCCACAAAAAAGAGCTCAAACTTCTGATGTTTGTTGTTGTAATACCACCAACAAATAATTTAAACTCAAAATGATTTAAATGTTGAGTTATTACAGGATGCATTTAGAATAGTTTTCAGAGCTCTAAACTCACTGAGAACAATGACTTAAATGTATCAGAAAACAAAATAATTACACACGATAACCTTTTAAAAACAGAGTTTTCTTTCTGACATGTCGGCCTTCAGACTCACCTTGCATATAAGTACTTTCAGAACTGGATGTCGATAAAGGGAGTCCTTCCGGAAGTGGTTAACTTGTCGGCCACACGCAGTGCAACACACAATTCCCGCGTTTTGTTCTCCTGGGAGAAAAACAACTCCGTTACTAGCAACAACGTTGTTATGAATAGTTTTGTGTTACAAGAAATCTTAAAAATATACCGAGACAACATATTTGTCTGAAACTTTTTTCTTTATTCTTTCAAAACAATGCAGGAGTGCATTCAGCAGTCTAATGAAGCTGCTCAGTGCATGCAAAGGAGAACTTTATAGGAGCTGTAGCTCCCACAAACACTGGAATGTGTGATAAGACTGACCTTGACTGTTCTCCTGGAAAATAGCGTTATTACCACCGACATACTTAATATGGTTTGCTGGACTGTTTGTCCCGTTACAGCCTTACCTCAACCCACCAGAGATCTTTCACCAAATCATAAACAAGCTGCACTTAGAATTAAAGTGAAGTGAAGTTTCAGCGTATTTTGACTAAATGTAGTGGTTTTCAGACAACACAATTAATGGGTAAGAACCACGATGTGTGCGTGCTTTACGTTTTAGTGAGCAGTTAGTCTTAAAACTGCAGAAATATCAAAAAGAAAGAAATCACTTTGCAGTCATGACTGACCTCCACGTCTTCTGGAAAACTCTTTCCGCAGTACATTGGGTTTCCGGCTGCGAAACTCTGGACCCCTGAAGTCATCTCTTATAATGTCCACTGGCTCAGGTCTGACCAGCACCGTGCCTGTAAAAACAAAACACATCCGGCATATTTAACCACAAATATGCATGCACATCAGGGCCCGAGATGGTGTTGAGGTAGGGTAGCAGACCTGGTACCAGAAAGTTGTATGTTCAACTCCCCGCCATGCCCACATGTCGTGGTGCGTTATGAGCAAGACACCTAATCCCTAACTGCTCCCTGGGCGCTAACAACAACCCACTGCTCCACCTGGGTGTATCTCATGTGTGATGGGTTAAAAGTAGAGAACTAATTTCATCATTGTATAGAAATATACATTGGTGACAATGCATAGCACTTTACTTGACATCAAATGTGTAATCATAATCCTGAGCTGGGGATGGATGTAATGATTATGGTCCCCAAACCAGCCGACGCTTTATGTTGCAGAGACCAGCAATATTGCTATAGACTGGGCAGCACTGAAAAAAAAATTAAAAGTAAAAAAAAAAAACCAACTTTCAGGTGTACTCACGCCCTGATTGGACATCCAGCTAGCCATAGCAGCTCTTATTTGATGTTTAAAGGTTTTTTTTTTTTCTTTTATTTGGTTGAACAGGTATTTCACATTAAAATTATAATTGGATGGGGGAAAAAACTGACATTGAGAAAATGTTATAATTGTAAAAAAAAAAAAAAAAGGCAAAATGATATTGCCCGGCAATAGTGAAGAGATGGTCTATTCTGCTAAAAAGTAAAAGTTAAACCAATATTTTAAAGCTGATCGTTGTTGTTACTGCACATTTAAGCAAGTGCATCTTTTATGATTTAGTTGCAACAAGTGACTAACTTGAAGTGATGCACCGCAACGTTCCTGGTGCGTTTTCTGCTTCAGGCTTTCTAGGAAATATTCACAGCAACATGGTACAGTACTGAAAACCAGTGGATATCAGTCAGCTGCTGGCAGCTGCACCAATACTCGTCTGGAAAAACGTACAGTTTATCTGAGGAGTAACAAAAAAGCAGACTTCTCAAACTCCAAGACTTACCTTTAGGCAATCTAGTGACATCGATGTGCCCATTTGAACTGACGGGAAAATCCAAGTCCTCGCTTGCATTTGAGTCTCCAGATTCATCCAGTCCTGAGTGCTTTATGACAACTGAAGGTTTCCTATAAACAAAGAAAAAAATGCATGTCGACTTAAATCACTTCACAGAAAGACAAGTATTTGAGAACAATTTCACATAAGGACAGTTTCATCTAATTATAAATTAACAGTGAACTCACCTTCTTGAGTATCTAGTGTCCAGCCCTGCCTGAAAAACAAGAAAGTTTGTTGTTATTCCTCTAGGTCATTCTGTCCAAACCTATAGACACATTTTGTTCTAAATTTTATAACAATGTAACAGAAGTAAAGGCAAAAATATGTTTCTAGTCTGTGAGAAGACACCCAACAACATTAAACAAGGCAACAAAAGTGAAGTTGCTGCTTTATGCGTCTATAAAGTTAAGGAATAGAGAATATTACTTCCCACATTTTAAAACTTTGTTTTACCATAATTTCCAGACTATAAGCCGCTACTTTTTCCAAACGCTTTGAACAACGCGGCTAATATAATGCTGCGGCTAATGGGATTTTTTTTTTTTTTTTTGACGGGGTAACGAGCTTCATGTCACCAAAACATTTAGCCTCATCACACCCGGGCGCTAACATAGCTGCCCAATACATGTCTCTCTTGCGGGATGGGTCCTTGTGACTTAATGAGACTACCTATATAAAGTTTAAAATAAATCTGACCAATGAAATTACCAAACAGGTCACAGTGGACCAATGAAACTGGATTCATTGGTCTACTGGGGAGGGAAAAACTTTTGTTTCCTCCTCCCCTTTGTGCGAAGTAACTGTTTACTTTTATTATTGGTATTTATTTACAATGAAGAATTTGCAGCCGCTCAACTTAAGTGTGAATCTTGCATTACTGTGGCACTCCGAGCTCTGTGGGAGGCTTGGATGACTAGTGGCAAGAAATCGTTTACCAAAACGGGCCACATGCAAAGAGCAACTTTTGTTCAAGTCTGTCAGTGGCTCCTGACAGAGGTGCAGTGTCAAAAAATCTGCTATCATCAATGTGTGTCGCAAGGCTGGACATCTGCCTGATGAAGAGAACAGCACAAGCTCAAGTGCAAATTTGCCTCGAGCCAAAAGTGACGCTGAGCGCGACAACAAAAGAGAAACTGAGTATGTGTGTGATGAAGGTTTTCTGAGGCTGCTCAATTCTGACACTGAAGAAAACAACTTCTGTGGTTTTAGTGCACAGGAGGAAGATGAAGATAGCGATCAATAACTTCCTGGTAGGCTACTGTATTTTTTTAGCCAGCCGTGTTACAGGCACTGTTAAAAAAAAACATTTACTGTGTGTATTGTGTGTTACCGGTACGTATATAATTAAAAGTTTAAAAATGAAACTTCCTGTGTAAAAACCTCATGTTACAATATAGACACCCACAGCTTATATACTGTATATGTACATTTTTTTGTTTTTAAGTTAGTGTGCGCAACTTATATTCAGGTGCCCTTAATAGTCCGGAAATTATGGTAGGTAAAATGTGGCATTCAAATTAGACAATTTCAATTTTAAATAGCTTCTTGGACTGGGTCTTCAACTACCTAAAACTAGGGATGCACCGATAAATCGGCCGGCCGATTTATCGGCCCCGATTTCCTT
>JARVGQ010000390.1:28470404-28480954 GCA_031762355.1 Hypsolebias martinsi | reverse complement strand
TTGAATTAATCTGGGCTTAGAAGGTGGAAGTTTAATATCTCTGAGAGCCGCTATTACACAATGATCACTCAAAATGTTAGCGAATACACCTGTACCAGGGAATTTGTGAGGCATATTTGTTAAAAACAGGTCTAAGATGGAAGATTTTTCAGGACAGTTTTTGTTTGGTCTAGTGGGAGAGTTTATAAGTTGTGTTAGATTGAGTGATAGGCAACATTCCTTGAATTTATCACAGAGAGGGGTTCACTTATCCCAGTCAATGTTGAAATCTCCTGCCAAAATAATCTCTTTGAATTTTAAATTTCCTAGGAATTCTGTCAGGGAGGACAGAGCCTCAGGTGATGCTGAGGGGGGAAGATAACTCACTACAGATAAGATCTGGCCTCCTTTCAAAGTGATGTTTATACTGAACTATACCTTTAAAATAACATTTTAAATAATGTACCAACTTAAATGTTAGACTCTAACATATAATATACTTGGTACCTTATTTTGCCAGTTTTGACATCAGTTTTGACATGTCCTCAGTATGGACAAAAAGGCAAAAGTCTTCATCTAGTTTAGGCTAATGGCTAGCCAAACCAGGGCCTGATTTTATTTATTTATTTTTTTTCAGGCTAATAAAATATTTTGAACAAAAATGGCATATGAACACTACATTAGCTAAAAATAAACTTTTACACATTTGCATGACTGAACTCTTGACTAAACACTTGAGCAAATTCTTGACTAACTATCCTGATGCATGCTCAATAATCCAGGTAGAAAAATAAATTAAAAAAAGTTAAGTCATGTCCTATGGAAGGGTTAAAAAAACAATAATAATTGTAGAAAAGTTTCATCTTTTATCCAAAAGATTTCTTCAGTCTGAGGAGCTGTGTTCAGTTCAAAGCTCAAACTTGTTGATCCACTATGAGAATGTGCTATTTATAAGACAGGTCTTCAGACTGAAGAAGACTTTTGGGTGAAAGATGAAACATTTCTACATTTTTTTTGTTTTTTGAACCCATCCAGAGGACCTGACTTAACTTTTTTTTAGATCTTGACTAACTTGATACACTGATCAAGAAAACTGATACATTCAGCTACCTTGGCAGCATTGGCATATTTATTCTCCGGGTTCTCCAGTTTCCTCCCACAGAACAAAAACATGCATGTTAGGATGGTTCGCAACTCTAAATTGCCCCTAGGTGCGAGTGAGAGAGTGAATGGTTGTTTGTCTCATTTGTCTCTATTTGTCCCTGTGATGAACTGGAGACCTGTCCAGGGTGTCCCCCGTCACTCACACAGTGATGGTTGGACATGGGCACAAGTGAGCCCCGTGACCAAAAAAGGAATAAGCAGGTAAAAGATAATGGATGGATGGATGGTGTCTAAACATGACTAACCTGGATCCTTATTAATACATGGTCTACAAATGTGACTCACAGGCACATTTGCACACTACCACTGACATTGTTTGGTTATGAAAACATTGCTAACTAAACAGACTGTCATTCAAAAAATGCTTAATATCTGCTAATGTTTGTAGAGCTCTCTTACACAAGCATGCCATTTTTGAGACAGAGGTTTTTTTTATGTCTGAGAAATCATAAAATTAACTAGGCCGTTGTTTGATTAGCCACAAAACCAGCTTTGAAGAAAACATTTGCTGCTTTCTTCATATTATTTGCTATATAGCTGATCTCACATAGTAATGATAACTACTGTACTAGAAAATCAATTTAAAGTTGACTGATTTGTCACTTTTAACACTCAATACTTGTGCCCAGTATGTGTGAATGTATGTGAATGAAACATGTGATCAGCATTCACATGACTTCACCAAAAAAAAAAAAAAAAACGTTTTTAGGAACAACATTTTATTTTATATTTTATTGTTTTTCGTTTTAAACGTAAAAAATATGGGCACAAACGGCGCTCCATACCTTTGGAGCGCTTGTGTGACGTCACCGACAGGGCGGAGCCAACATTCCTGGCGTCTACTTTTGTCTGTACGTGGAGGAGGCAGGACACTAGACTGGACGCTGTCTAGAGATTCGGGCGTAACAACAGTGAGTATCAATTTCCTGGCAACTTTACAGAACAACTTCTTACAGCTAAACTTTAGCTCTTTGGCGTCAATAGAAACGGTGTCTATTGTCTTCATTTGTCCTTTATTGTGAGGCAGCCACCACCCTCCCTTCAAAGGATGGAGGTCCAAGAGGATAGTTTCCTGCCTACATAAACTTACTGCTGCTAACCGACTAGCATTAGCCACACCTTCTTTAGCTAATTCATCCTTATCACGCCAGCTTAGCCATAAAATGCTAAAATAATTTTGACTCTTTAAACTGTGACGAGGTATCATTCAGAAGAGATTAAACAAAGATGACAAAATAAAAATAATTAGCGTCTGGGCGAAAATAATGCGCATGCGTTGAAAACAGTAGAAAAGTAGGGATTTTTTTGTTTGTTTGTTTGTTTGTTTGTTTGGAACAGGTAAAAATGCGAGTAAATGTTTTATTCATGAAAATATTAGGCGGGTCACCCATAAACTTAGGAGTTTTAAATTTTATTTTAAAATGTTTTATTAGTTCTAAAGGTGGTGCCTGCTGTAAGACTTTTATTTTTTTTTTTAAAGCTTAGTACGTATTGTCATTTTATGGCATTATTTGTTGCCATAAAAATTAAATTACTTTAGGCTGAATGAGTTCCCTGCTGTGTGAAATATTTTTTTTTTCTAAAGTATGATTCGTGCGGTATACATAGGAATTTTTATTTATTTATTTATTTTTGTCTGAAGACCAGAAAAAGCACCTTAGTCATGCTCACTTGGGTAATTTTGTTTTTGCTCAACAGTGGTCTGTGTAAACTTGTTTACTGCTCTGAGTGATTTACCAGATATTTTTTTTTTTTCCTGGAGGCCATCTGCAACTGCAGCGTTTTCAACATCTGGGCTCCCGGTTGTGGATCGTGACTGGAACAAGGTTGAACAACAAGGCTGCCCAGAAAACCCACATGGCAACTTGCAAACTGTTTTGACTTTACACAAGGAGAGTGTTGCGATTACAATCAGTGCACACACTTGAGTGGGTGCTACTGATGCCTCTTTCTATTAAACCGTTGAAAGGGGAGCAGCTGAAGGTGATTTCTGCTCACCTTTTATTGAGAGGGCTCCGTAGCGGCGCCTGACATTAACCCGGCAGGTGTGGTCGGACCGGCCGTGAATGAGTGTGTGTGTGGTATGCGTGCTATGCTTCACAATAGTTAATAAGCTCTCTGTTTGCAGTGGAATGAGATGAGCACCCACTGTCTGTGTCGTACACAGACATTACGCTTCTGTTATCACTGTAAAAACAAACCAGAGGGTCAGGAAGGAGGAGGAGGTGCAGTTAAAGTTTGTTTTTTACCGTTGTTCACACCTGTGGGAACGAACAGGTCGCTCTACTTTCTGATCTGTCAGGAGCTCAAACTGGAGCCTTCAGTCAAATTAACAAGTTACTTTTGGCAACACTTTTCTTGTACACTGAATTTAGAAAAGATATATGTTCTAGACATGTTGTATGTGCTCTTGAATCACTGGATTATGTGAGTAATTGCCCTCTTTTCAATTAAAAGCTTAGCATTTCTTAAAGGAACCCAAGCCAATGGTGTGATCGGCCATCTTGAATTGTGTTGAGTCCAGAAGTTAAAGACTTGCAGCCGTTCATCTTGTGATTACTTCCTGAAAGTTTCATTAAAGTTCATCCAGTAGTTCGTGAGATAATTTGCAGTTCTTGAAGCACATCTTGCACGATCAGCTAGTGCTCAGTGTGTGAGGAGATGACTCTCGGCTACTACCACTAGGCCTGTCACAAAAACAAATGTTGCTGGGTGATTGTCTCTGAAATTATTGCGATAAACAATATATATAGTTTGAAATTTAAGAAAGGTTTAATTTGTTTTATGTGTAGTACCTTTTTGACCACTGGATGGCAGTATAAGACTGTTTGAACCAACGGATGGATAGGGAGGGAGCGAGCAGCGTGTCTCTTTAAAAAAAAAAAATGGGAGGGAGGCCCCATGACATGACATGGGCTGTCTCTCCTTTTTTTCAGTTCTCAAAATGGCGGACACTCGGTGTGGTTTGAGCTCTTTAGCATAGCATCTCTCACACAAAGCTTTTAATAAAAAATCAGTAAACAAGTTCTCAGCTTCTTTTTGCAGAGAAAAACTTCATTTTACACGAAGGTGCGGATTTCAACCATGAATTTCGGAGCTTTGACAAGATGTTTGTTTTTTTTTCCTCGAGGTTGGCCTGTTAGCTTAGCTGTTAGCTTAGCTACTCAGCTTAGCTGCTTTTAAAGAGCCAAAAATGTGATTTTTGGCTCTTTAAAATATATTTTAAAGATCCAAAACGTGATTTTTGAATCTTTAAAATAGATTTTAAAGAGAAAGGAATGAGTCAGTGAAAAGCACCGAGTCGATCATTGAAAATGAGGTCGATAATTTTCATTTATCATGTGATTAATAGATTTATTGTTATTGCGACAGATGTCTGTAAAACTGACTGAGTTATAGCCATTTTTTGTGTTGTTGCTTGGCCGTGGTGGCCATCTTGAATTGGGCTGACTCTTTTTGCTTTTTTAATACAGTACAGTGATTACTTCATGGAGGTTAAATTAAAATTCACCCAGCGGTTCGTGAATTAAAGCTGTTAATTGAGGATGGAGGTTTTTATTGAACATTTGAAAGCCTTTCCTGAGCCCCAGGACTTTAATTTAGTTTTGGTTTGAGCAGCCGTCTGACCGTGCAGTCCGTAAAATGACAATGTGTTTTTGTTAAGTAATGACAAGCGCTTGTAGGTGTGGCTCCTAACCTGCGGCCTACCGTTCAGCAACACCTTTTGTAACCTGTTTAATGACATTCTCTGTTCTGTGTGGATTCTTGTTTGGACAACTTTGCCCGAACAGTTTTTAAATTTTATTTTCACCGCTACACACTTTTGTGTGGTGACAGTTGTGCGTTACAGGAAGTGAAAACGGCTACCTACGGTTTGACTAACCTGCTGAGGAATGGTTTAATGTGACAATCCAGTTTTACCCCTGAAAGGAGTCCAGGTTGTGTTTCCAGCTCTACGTGAAGTTGGAGTTGCGTAAAGTCGATTCACACATATTTGTAGGCCTCGTCCTCCTCACCTGTCAGGCAGACTGACAGGTGAGGAGGAGGAGAGCCCGAGGAGCTGATGAGTGGCTCTTGACTCAGTGTTTGCTCCACACATCTGCAGCTGATTGTGACTGTTGGTGCAAACTGTGTTGCAGGGTGTGTGCATTTGAACGTGACCACACATGGGAAGGCTGCCCGCTCTATTTGTGTGCCTCCTGTTTCCCATGCAGCTGTGGATGAAACGCTGGCCGGGCGGGGCGTGCCGGTCCTTCCCACTGAGCGCAGCCATCTGGGGGCAGCCCTGTGCTTTTTAATTGGCTCCATCAAACCTATCAAAGGCTACAGAACTGCTTCAGCAGGTGTTTCTGTGTGTGTGTGTTTCTGTGTGTGTGTGTGTTGACAGTTAAATCTTGGGCCGAGGACAATATGTGGAGTGAAATGACACCAGCAGGAATGGTTCAACCGTTTTGAAGCGGTGGGGTTCAGAGAAGTGATGAACAATTAAAACTTTACAGTTTGGAGAAGCGGTTTCTGACACGCAGACTAAAGTGCATCGCTGCCATTTTCAAACGGCTCCAATGCAAACACTGTTTTAACCCTTTCATGTCAGGGACATTTAGAAGAATTATTTTTAGTTGTTTCCATGTGTGAATAATTTCCTCTTCTGCAGGAATAACCATGCACAGTAATCCCTTGTTTATCGTGGGGGTTACGTTCTGGACCCCCCCCCTCCCCGGCAATAAAGGAAAATCTGCAAAGTAGGAACGTTATATTTATTTTAGTATTTATATACATTAAGGCTTTATAAACCCTTCCCACTCGTAATGTTCTAAACTCTTAAACCCACATCATTTTAACAACAGGTACATGTACTGCACAGTACTGTACATGTACTGCACAGTACTGTACATGTACTGCACAGTACTGCAACATTTTACTCACTGGCTCTGCAGACCAGCAGCTCAGTTCTGGTCCATCTCGGTTCTAGTTTGGCAGACCTACCCTGCTGGTTCTGGTCGGCTCTCTGCATCCCTTGAGCACCAAAACGCTGTTGGAGGGAGCCGGACCTTCAGATGGCCAGCATGGGACCACACGGTGGTCCTGATCAGGTCCAAATCTGGACGGGGTAGTCCACGTGGGCTCCGGAGAGAACGCCGGACCTCTGGGTGGCACCTCCCTGCTCGGAAGGCCTTGTGGACCTGCATTCAGCACTCATTTTCACCATTGAGTCTGGAGGTCCAGTTCTGGTCTGGTTCCCAGTTGGTCCCATGTGGCTCTTTGCGTCCATTGGGCTCCGAAGTCACTGTATGAATAATGACCGAACTTTTTCGGATCAGATCAAAACTTTCCCTCTATTTCAGCAGAGAGCAATGGTTGGAAGCACTGTGGGGCCTTCTGGGAAATGTAGTTATTTTGCGTGGCAATACAGAGAAAACTACAAAATGGCGGCACCTGTTTGTAGAAGTATTTTTTTTCCATTAACTTTTTACTGTATCTCGTACTGTCCCAATCACATAATATTAAAGTTGACAATCGGGTTGTGCACTTTTTTTTTTCTCCTGTACAATCTTACTTTGAAGAATCACGAAAGAACAAGTCCACAAAAGTTAAACCGCAAAGTAGCAAGTTGCCTAAAATTGCCAGTTGTGTAAAGATTTATGAAGTTATTTAAACTAATTTGACCTTTCTGTTCCGAGTAACACAATGAAACATTTTTACTGTCAAAACAGTTTTGATAACGGTTTCGTCACATGTACGCTGTACGGTAGTTGTTGCATTTCTATCAAATATTGATTTAATGTGTTTAATATTCTAAATAAGGTAGTTTTATTACACTTTGTCATGATATAGTCTGTGTTGACAACATGACAGTAAGCCAAAAGTTTATAAAATAGCATTTGCATGAAACCTAGTGAAATAATGAAGAGTGCTTGTTTTAAGTGGACTCAGTCTGTTAATGTGAACCCTCTTGTTCTCTGTTGATAAGCTCATCGTGCCTAATCTGAGTTAATTTACCCACAAAGCAGATGTTAGTGTTTTTGAACAGCTTTAATCTTCAGAACCCTCACATTTGTATTCATCAGTTTTGTGCCACAGTTATTCCAGCAGAAATATAATACTCCTTCCAGTTGAGCTCCACGCTGCACTGGAACCGCTACCACTAGCTGCTGCTGCCGTTTGAGTTTTCAAACAACCGTAGACGTCTCTCTTTAAAAAAAAAAGTAAGATGTGAGCAATCATCTTTAGTCGTAGCTGTTGGAGCTAGCTCTTCAGTCCCATCAGATTTAGTTCATGTTTTTCAAACGGATCATTCTGAGAGCCATGTGCAGCAGGTAAGATATTAAATGTTCGCCCTGTTTCATAGAACCCCCTTCAAAGTTTCTGAAGAATCGTATTGGTAGCAGCTACATGTAACGTGACATCAAACGATTAAAAACAAGCAGATTTGTTTTCTTTCCCTTCTTGATTTCATTTAAAAATATCCAGCTACATATTTGGCAGCTCAGTCTCAGTAATTATGTGTTTTTGTATAATTTAGCTCTGCTGTATTATTCCCACGTTCTGCAGCCAAGTGCAGATGTTTCACTGGTGTATTTGAATTCAGAGGTATTGACCGGTCCTTTTGAGTTTGCTGAAGCTGAACGTTTCTTCTCGTTTGTCCCCCACACCCCCGTCCCCCCATGTCCCCCCGTCCAGCTGTCAAAGGGACCAACTGTCTTTGGAGCCTGACACTCCGAGCGCATTTTTCCAGGACTTATTGCTGCAGTTTGTGTTGAAGATTACAAACCCCTCTATTCTTCTGCGCCACCAGCGATGTGGCTAACATTTGTCTGCCGCCATCTGTGCCCTCGCTCCGTGCACTTAACCCCCCTCTTGTGAGTGCGCCCGGCCGGCCTCTGTTGAGGGCACGGCGGAGGGGCTGGCGGGTGAGGTAATGTTTGTCAGCCCTTGTTGCAGCTGCGCCTCCTTCAGCAGCCACATTTCACATCCTTTTGGGAGGAAAGCTAAATATAGCCTCGCTTGCTTCACTGTTTTCCTGACGGTTTAGTCAGGACTTTGTAACGTCCTGATTTAACTTTGTAAGGACAATCTCTGTTTTCTCTGATTCAGTACGAGGCCTTTAAAGTTGTGGCTGATTTAAAGTTGCTAATCTTTTGTTGCACAGGATCGGTCTGCACTCCCGTGTTTAATTCATCCCTTTGTTTCGTCTGCTGGAAAGATGAATAGGAACTGAGTCACGCCTCGGGGACCACATGGCTGCTGGCGAATCATCTTTTGTCACCAACTTTTGCTCCTGTTATCGTAGCGTTTGTTACGGAATAAATTATTTTTAGAGCCCACGCGCCCTTTGTGGTCCAAACATTTAGTGTTATGACAGCCAGGCAACTTTAATTCAAGGATTTCTCACAAATTACATGCGAGAGTCAACGTTTTCCCTTTTGAGTCAGGCCTGGAGAGACATTCTCACTCTGGAAAAATCTTTGGTCCCCAGTTTGTCGCGGCACAGACCTCGTTTTGTTCACCCGGCGCTCGTGCTGAAGAGGAATGCCGCCGTACCGGTTCAACCCCCTGAGAGCGAGGCAGCACGCCCTGCTCACCTCTTTGTGAGACGCCCGGTCGGCCCAGGCCTCGAGCATTTTCCTCCGCCGCTCCAGAACGGGAAGGAGGCGCAGGGCGAAATTCCTTTTTCTCCTGAGATTTCCCGACGGTGCTTTGCCACAGAGGTTTTTGTCCTGCTGCACGACCCACTGTCTGGCCTGGATACAAGTCTCCTTCCTGTCTTTTATTTGTTTATTTGTGTGTAATTTTTTTCAGAGCCATACTAACATTTGCAGCAGTTTCTTTCTTCTTGTTTTTATAGTGGCACCAACATAAAGAAAAATTAAACTTCATAATCAAAGTGTGAAGATGTCTGTGCTGTAAGCAAATTTATGACAAGCATGTAAATAACCCAAAGGCGGTTCTGGTCACAGCTCCCTGTGCAGTTTTATTACAGTAAGGGCTTGTTTCTTCACAATGGAGGCAACAGGAAGCTGCTTTGATGAAGCACAACAGGCATTCTTGGAGAGGAGTGAACGTTTGGTGTGGGAGCCCTGATGGAGGAAGGGTTTGATGTTTCTCAGGGGGCGTGCAGATGCACGAGGCCGCAGACGTCTGGATGAGCTCGTCTCGGCTCGTTCCTCCCGGTTCTTTTTAAGACTCTGATGATGATTTTCCTCTTTCCACAGTCACCTTTTTCTGGCTGACCACGTCTGGTCAATCACAGAAAAAAATGTCTGGAAAAATAACACGGGAGGAGGAGGAAGAGATGAGGGAGATCTTTCAGAAAATCGGTGAGTGACGCTTTTAACGTAATTGTTGGGAAAAATTGTATTTTTCCTCCTAATGTAGGCTCAAACATTTCCTGGTACATTTTATTACAAATGATTATTACAATCACGTCATCGATGCTGCCTCCGTTTCTGCTTCTTCAGATCTGGACCATAACGGGTTTATTAACGATTTTGAGCTTGGCGAGCTCCTTAAAGAAGCTGGACACCCCTTGCCTGGCTACATGGTCCGAGAGACACTCCAGAAACTGGATCGCAACAAGGACAACTTGATCAGCTTCGATGAGTTCTTGATGGTACGTTAAAGCTGACACCTGCTCGTTTAGCGTCTGCTTACATTTTTAATTTAAACTATAAAACGGTCCTGGTCTTCTGGTGTTCCTGCGAGGAACACACTGCAGCTCCGTGCAGGACGGCGCTAACGGGCCACAAACACAAACATGCAGGAATGTGGAAGTGGAGTCTGCTAAGAGGAGGCAGCTCCTGTTTTCTTTTTAAAGTGAAGAAGGAGCGGTCATTAGGCCTTAAGAGGCAAAAACACCAAGATCAGGTGATCGGTCCCAAACCTCAACTGGCTCTGGATTTTAAAATGAGCCCCCTTGGATGTAAAGTTTAAAGGTCCACTGACATGATGTTTGAACTTTGCATAAATTGGCACAACATATATATCTTGTATCATTCAGCTATGTTCGGTTTTGCAAACAAAATTATAAATATATGAAAATTTCATGCAAAGTCATTTAAAATTTGGCGCTGTGTTTTTTCACGAAAAATCCTGCTATTTCAGTGTAGACGTCTGTGACGTATGAAGAAGAATGTGAGCTGGAACGCCCCATGTAATCCAGTGGCGATCAATATAGAAAGCCACAAATTTAGCAAATTAATGAAGATTTTGAGCGATCCGTCTTCAGTTTGGGAAGCTGAACTTAGTAAGTGTGTCTGAGCTTAACCTTAACTTTGAAAATGTTCAAACCAGCTTTATTTAAATATTTTTTGCTACGCTGGTACGTGCACACGCTTCAGCAGACGTGCAGTGCAGCTCAGTGCAGCGACTGAGCTCAGGTCTGCGGATGGATGCGCGTGCACGTACAA
>JARVGQ010000390.1:28456833-28470304 GCA_031762355.1 Hypsolebias martinsi | reverse complement strand
TAGCTGAATGATACAAGATATATATGTTGTGCCATTTTATGCAAAGTTCAAACATCATGTCAGTGGACCTTTAAGGTTTTCTGTTTCAAAGAGGGCCTGATTATTTATTGTGACAATGTTTTTACATCAGTCTCACCACTGATCCGTTTTTCTTCCGTACTTTGTTCGACGCGTAACTCCTTCAGCAGTTTTTGTTCTATTTAAACGATCCATACTTCAAAACCTTCAGCTCATTCAGGACTCATGCTGTGAGTTTTGGTGTTTGTGCACCTTTTACTTATTGCAATATTTGTCTTTATCGGCCATGTTTTTCTCATTGAAAATGGAGCTCTCTTCACATCCTTCAAACTCTTTGTGCTGTTTACAGCCTTTTGCTACTGATTTCAGCTTCTTTCTTTTCATTTTAGCTTCTCTGCTCATTTCAGCTTCTTTCTGCTCATTTCAGCTTCTTTCTGCTCATTTCAGCTCCTTTCTTTTCTTTTTAGCTTCTCTCTGTTCGTTTCAGCTTCTCTCTGCTCCTTTTTGCCTTTATTTTAGCTTAATCAGCTACCTTTTTTTCTAATTTCAGAATTTATTTTAATCTATTCAACCTCTTTGCCTATTTCAGTTCATTCTGCTACATTCATGTTCTGTTCAGCATTTTCTACACATTTCTGACGCTTTTCTTCTGCTTTTCTTTTGCTGCGCAGCTGTTCATATTTAACTTGCATGAACGGTTTATCGATGACGATTAAACCTTTTCAGCTGCTTTGAGCAAAAATCATTCAACCACTGCATTTTCACAGGAAATGCAGTTTCTCTAGTTTTATTGTTTCATGGGCTTTTCAGTCTAATTTTGATCAAAGATGCTGAAACAAACATCTGTGTGTTTCTGTTCTGTGTGAGACGAGAGAACCACGGGTTTGTTGAAAACACCACTTTACCAATCAGGGTTTTATCTTCACAGCCTAAGTTAAACACATGTCTCATGATTTCTGATATCCTCCTCACATCCCCGACATGTATTTACGATGGAAAAAACAGTTCTTTGGCTAAATTTGCAGCTTTAAATTGACGTGTTTCCTTATCCAGACAAGGCTGTGGTTGTTTTGTTGACTTGTGTCACTAAAGAAATGTAATCTTGTAACATAAATGTGTGTCTATGGCAAAAACTGCTGCTGCTTTTTAATTACGTCGCCCATTGTGGTCCTGCTAACGCCTGCCTGCACTCACTGATGAAGCCTTGATAACCTCGGCTGCAGGAAGTGTGGCCTGCATTACTGTACGGTACATGTTATCAGAGCTGCTCACGCACGTTGTGTTACTGATAAGGCATAGAGAACTCTATATTTCTGTTTTGTGTTGTTGAGACTGATTTAATGTTGGGATTAGACATTAGTCTGGAGGATGACGCCTGTTATACCCTTTCTGTTCACCTAAATGACACGCTGACTCCCACACACTGCAACGCTCAGATTATATGTGCAGTAAACTGCAGTTCGGACGCTGTCATGATCGGGGCCACTCGGTGCCCTAACTCAGCGAATCATCTGGCCTTCTCAGCCTTTTAGCAGATTGACTGGCTTTATGTTTTCATGCCAGTGAGGGGAAAAAAAAATCCTGCCTCAGCAGCTACCAGGAGAGAGGAGAGACAAGAAAATATGACCCAGACTTTTTTAATACCATTACATTTACTGACAAAATGATTAATTCATTAGAATCCTTCCAAAATAGTTTATATTTGGACTTAAGTGGTGATTTTTTTTTTGGCAAACATCTCTATCTAAAGTAAGTTTTGTGGATTTGCTAATATGTATTAGCTGTTTGGTCATGATGCTGATGTTTATTGCTGTTAGAACAGTTTGTTTTGTTAGTGTTGATGATTGTTGATTCAGTCATATTGAACTGTGGCAGATAAAGACTCCCTCTCATTCAAACAGATGTCACTATCAGATCGAGCTGAGACGTGCTGGTGAGCAGACGTCCCCTGTTTCTGGGGATTTAAATGGCGAATGTTTGTAGTTTTTGAGATGGGTGTTATTCTGGACTGGAGTAGAACAGGGGAAACGAAGAAACCTTAATGTTTTTTGGTGTAAGAAATTCAAATGCGTAGCAGTTTCACCTCTCTGCCCTCATACATAAGAACAGAGGTAGGTTTTGTTTTATTTTTTGTTATTTTTCTGAGGCAGGGCAGAGTGACGGGACCTGGTGAGTGGAGGGAGCAATTTTATCCTCCACCAGCCACAGTGGCAGAGCCAGGGGGTGGCTAATGGTGGCCTTGGCCACTATAGATTAGTCTTCGGCCACCCCAATATTTTCAGGAAACTTTACTTCTTAGCAATATAAAAAAGTTTTCTCAAATGATATGGGCTGTCTGTTTATATTTATACATGGCGGGGGCCATCTTGGATTTTGACATGGTGACCCAATTTTTGATAGTCACCTTTCTTACGTCTAGATGCAGCCACACACCGAAATGGAAGTCTGTGCCGTGAACTCTGCGTTCTAGTTTTTATATTGTTTAAAAGTATAGTTTTCTCAAATGACTGAGGTGGACAAAGATTAAGTTGTGGCCACGGCCATCACTGACCCTCCCCCCCGGCTCTACCATTGCACCTGGTGCTGCCCTCTTATATGTAAATATAAAAGACTGGTTCTGATGTGAAAAGCCGGGGGACACTTCCTCGTTTGTTTTGAACAAGTGTGTCCACAATCTTTGACAGGTGCCTTGATACCTTGATTAAGTTAATCAGCGAACTGAAGTGTGAACCCAAGTTCAAAGTACATAGATCTATTTTCACTATGTAACTTTGTGTAAACTGTATATACCCGGTTTGTTGTGGGCTTTAGTAGGGCGAGTCTGTGTAGTGGTGCGACTGGTGGCATTTGATTACATTTTAAATAAAAAACTGGTTAGTTTAGGTCAGTCCTGTGTTTTCCCAGCAACAGTGAAACATCATCAGAGATGAAGAGCTCTAGACTTTTTTTAAAGTTGCATTCAGATGTAGCTGATGTTTACTGTGATGAGTTCATTACCCTTGTACAAGTATAATTAAAAGTATTAATGAATGTATCGTTTTCTAGTAGCAGTCAGGTCTTTGGTGGTAGAACTTCCTGCAGGGTTTCTTCATTTAACACCGTAGGTTTGCACGGATGTGCATAAAGGTAAATTATTAGAAATGTTAAAGCATTAAAGTTATTTGCAGCAATTTGATCAAACAAAAGTTTTTTTTTTGTTTTTTTTTCCACAGCTGTGCAGTACTGGTTTAAATGGAAAGCAACACTCTTGATTTAATAGATTAACAAAAACACCACTACATATGAAGATGTGTCAAATGAAGCATCAAAGCATTTATTTCAGATCTTGTGAATTGTGGAAAAGTTGTGAAAAAAGCTCAGTTTAGAGAAATAAGTTTTCATTATGACTAGGTTGACGAGGTAAAGGCTAATCAGAGGTTTGAGCAAAAACTAATGTATAAACTTTTACATTGTTATCAGTTTTGTATTAAGCCATTAATCTGGTGGGAAAAATTTAAATTCCTGCAGGAAGGGACCACGGCTGAACCAGAGGTGCTACAGCTAGTTGCTGCTGCTGCCATCATTTATGCTTGCAAATAACCATAGACCTCTATGTAAATAAATAGGCGAGGCCATACCAAGGCTTGTAAAATACTATTTGATTGAAGCGTTATACATTAATCTAGATCAGGGTTGCTTTCAGATGACAATATACTGTGGTCTTAGCCTCGCTCTGACTAGCCTTTAGCTCATCAGTCAGGTCAGAATTAAGCTCTTGTTTCTCCAAACTGAGATCCTTGAAAGAGCCATCTACAACAGGTAAGCTATTTGTTCACAAACTTTCCCCAGAACCCCACTTTTTAAAATCTGAGCTGTCTTTTTAAAATGCCAATTTTTTATTTTTGGTCATATTGTTAATTGTTCTTTGTTGTTACTGTAGATCGTGAAGGACCTAAAGGGCAGCCAAGTAGCAAAAACTTTCCGCAAAGCCATTAACAGAAAAGAAGGCATCCTGGCTATCGGAGGAACGTCAGAGCTGTCAAGCGAAGGCACACAACACTCGTACTCTGGTGGGTGACGCTGCTAGTGTTTGTTTGTTGTGGGCTGTTGACTTTGAACCCTCTGCAGCTCAGCTGCAGTCGAAGAAACCCGTAATGGACAAAGTGACCTTCTGTAATGAGCCATTATGGGTGAAAATGTGGCGTAAATTATTATTTTGCTCTTAACAAACACCTGTTGTTCTCACAGAGGAGGAGCGATATGCGTTTGTGAACTGGATCAACACTGCCCTGGAAAAAGACCCTGACTGTCAGCATGTCCTGCCCATGGATCCCAACACAGACGCTCTGTTCTCAGCCCTGGGAGACGGGATTGTGCTCTGGTGAGAGCTCCTGTTCTCCTCTGTCACTTAATGACACAAAGTCACACACTTCTGCTTCACACTCTGCTCGATTTATAGTTGCATTCTTGTTGGAAAGAAAAATGTTATTAGTGTTTGTGTAAGTGCACAAAGAACAAGCAATTTTATCAGAAAATGCTTTATTGATTTAAAACAAATCTATTATACCTGGATCAAGATATTTAAAATTTAGTTGTCTCAATGTGCTCAGAAATTTGAAAAATACTTCTAAAGTTTTGTATCTCGATCAAAAACATCACTATAAATGTGGATTACACTGGACCGCTTGACAAAAAGCAACATTTGGCACCAAATGTAAAATAAAAACTTGAATTTGCGTTTCAAATTCTATGTACGGAGCTCCAAAGATGCCCAATTATTTGCCTACATTCCAGTTCAAATTGTCAATTTTACCAGGATTTAGTCAGATAAAACAGCTCTGTAGATTAAGTAAGTAAATGATAAATACCAGTATGATTATAGTATGTTTTTTTAATGTTATTTTTTACTACTACAACTATAAATAGAAAAGTACAGTCTACAAGTTTTCAGTGTGTAAATAAATGTGATGGTATATTTGGTCCCTAGAACCTGTCAGATATAATTTTTTTTTTTTTTAATTTGCCACACTCTTGAAAACCAGTATTGTCGTAAATTATGGTGTAAGATGTTATTTATTTTTGTCTTCAAACAGCAAAATGATCAACCTGTCAGTTCCAGACACTATTGATGAAAGAACCATCAACAAGAAGAAGTTGACACCATTTACGACACAAGTCTGTTTCAGTCCTTTTTAAAATATATATATATGTAAATGTATATATATTTTTAATTTCTGTGCAAATGTTCTAACATCTGTTGGTTTTACCTTCTAGGAGAATCTGAACCTGGCGCTCAACTCTGCGTCTGCCATCGGCTGCCATGTGGTGAACATCGGCGCTTTAGACCTGAAAGAAGGGAAGCCCCATCTGGTTCTGGGCCTGCTGTGGCAGATCATCAAGATCGGCCTGTTTGCTGATATCGAGCTTAGCAGAAATGAAGGTACGTGGTGAGGTTTCTGTAGCGTAGCATGTATTTAAGTCCAAACAGAACGGCTGACTGGTCTGTTGTTAAGATGAACTGATCGTTACCACTCCTCGACAGCGTTGGCGGCCTTGCTGAGAGACGGGGAAACCTTGGAGGACCTGATGAAGCTGTCGCCAGAAGAGCTGCTGCTGCGCTGGGCCAACTATCACCTGGAGAACGCTGGCTGGCAGAGGATCAACAACTTCAGCTCAGATATTAAGGTGAGTCTCTTCCCTGAAGGAGAACCCAAATCAAGTGTTTTAAACGCCACAACAAACCAACCAGTTCTAAAGGGTGGAACCCATATGACACAGAAGACCAGTAACTGGCCATGTCCTGTTGCTTGTAAACTTCTACGCAATCATCGTGAAGATGACCAGTGATGTTCAGGGTTTTGTGGTTGGTCTGGGTTTGTGTGTCTGGAGATGACTTTCCATGGCCTATCCGGGCGTGACATGTCGAACACGTGTATTCGGTGGCTTCTGTTGAGGTAGTCGCCGCCCTCACTTTGTGGACGTCACATCTCCCAGACTCCACAAGTCGTGTTGCCTCAGCATCTTCTGTATCCTTGTACGTGACTGATCCTGCACCAGGCTTTTCTACGCGTCTGTGTTAATGGAAAATTTCTTCGATGCCTTGAGACTGTTCTCGTAGCGCCTGCGCTAACCTCCAGTGGATCTTTTGCCTGATGCCAGTCCCCCATACAGCAGCTGTTTAGGAAGTTTTCTATCTGGCATGTGGCGAATGTGACCTGTCCAGTGATTCTGGAATAGTTGTCAGACCGTATAGATTGATGGGAGGTCTGTGTATGTTGGAACATCTGTGTCTGGGACTTTATCTTGCCGTCTGATATTCCTCAGATGATGAAGGCATGTCACGTGGAAGTGGTTCAGTTGTTTCACGAGTCTTTCAAAGACGTCCCACGTCTCTTGGAGGGTTTCTTTCCCCATGGTGGAACGATTATACAGCATACAACTTTACTGACTGATTGCACAAGTTAGAATTTATTGTGATGTATATGTTTTTAACTAATCCACACAAAGTAAAAATCATACACACAGGCTCAAGATGCATCTCGGCCAGAGACATCAACAAGCTTCTGGCAGAAGTTTCATTGGATATTTGACAGCTCTTTTAGGCAGAACCAGTTGATTTCATTTAGACTGACTGATTTCCTGTCTTTTAAACATGGTCCACTAGTTTTCTACAGGGTTATGGTCAGGGCTGTTGGAACACACGGTTGTCCAAGTTTCACCTGTCCAGCTGCTGATCTGTGGTGAAGGTGGACAGTTTGGAGGTAGTCCTCCTCCTCTCTTATTCCATCCACTTTGTACGCTGAACCAATAACACAGCATGATGCTCCCACCACCGTGCTTAACAGTTACAGCGTTCATAGGTCTGAAAGGCTCATTTTGACACGCAAATTAGATAAATCCACAAAAAATTCATACTTGTGTACCTGATTCTTTTTAAAAATCGATGAAGCCATATATTGTATAATCATCTCACATGGGGGGGGAACTGTTCAAATGGGTCCTTAAGTCTTAAATAAATGGGACATTTATGCCCATGAGTGTATGTAAACTTTTTATTTGACTGACATTATGGCTGCATAAAAACAATGTATTTTTTATCCGATTTTCTTTTTGTTTTATTTTATATTAAGCTGTTTTGTAAAATTTACAGCTAAACTTGCTTGCCAGCTTGTTTTATTTGAACCTGTTTATATTTTTTTAGGACTCCAGGGCCTATTTCCACCTCCTGAATCAAATCGCTCCAAAAGGCATAGAAGACGGCGAGCCACACATCGACATCAACATGTCGGGCTTCAGCGTAAGCTCCTTCAACGCTCACAGCTGAGCACCCCGACCGCAGAGTAACAGCCTCACCTCTGAACAAGTGTGTGTGTCCTGTGTGTGTGTGTTCAGGAGAGAGATGACATAAAGAGGGCTGAGGCGATGCTGCAACAGGCCGACCGACTCGGCTGTCGGCAGTTTGTCACCCCGGCTGACGTCGTCAGTGGAAACCCCAAACTTAACCTCGCCTTCGTCGCCAATCTGTTCAACAAATATCCCGCACTGAAGAAACCGGAAAATCAAGACATCGACTGGAATTTGTTGGAGGGTGAGCATGAAATAAACTGATCTGCACTGAATTTAGAAGACAATTTATAATAATCTAATCTCGCCTATGCACAAGGATTCCCTCAGAGAACCAGATCCTAACTGCAGTTTCTGTTCTGTTTTTTTTTTTTTTTTTTTTAGATTATATAATTATAATTTGACAACTGGCTGCATTATTAGCATGTAGATTATGTTATTCTTAACTGTACCTTGTTCCCTTTAGATCATATCAGAAACAAGTTTTACAGAAAACCACCATGTCAGTAGGATACCAGTGTAATCTGCACCACGTAAATTTATTTTCTAGATTTTTTTCTAATCTGTGTCAACTGTGGCCTCTTCAAGTGCTGAAGGACCTTCTAGACACATTAGATACAGAGTTCCCAGCGACAACTCTGGAAATCAGGGAAAACCTGGAAAATGGCTCTCCCATTTTCCAGACAGGGAGTTTGAACACTGATCTGATTAAAAGATGATCTGATATTTTGACATGTACATGTATTAATGCTGGTATCACTGAGTCCATGTTCTGCTTCTACAGTGTACACAGTACATGTATCATCACTGACTGGCCGAGGTGGTTTTAGTTTCTGGTGTTATACAACATACGGTAATTAATTAGTAGAAAGAATTGCCGTATGCTCGTACTGCACACCTTACTTTCATCTCTGAATGTGACTAGCTGCCACTGAACATGCTAATCTGAGCGTTTTCGTGTGACTGAAATATTTCCTGGGATTTCAGGATTTACTCAGGGGACATCCTCGAGGAAATTTATTTTATGAAATGCTGGAAACCCTGTAGGCAGTGTGTCGTTGAAAAGGTATAAAGAGGAAAAAAAATTGCAATTATTGGGAGTGATGCATAGTAGGAGAGAAAGCAAAACTGTTTTGAGGCTCAGACTCGCTCCAGGCGGTCCAGTTGAGTGAAGGATGTATTGACTTTGAAACTAACAAAGTTCTGATTACAGGTGGGTAAGTAAACAGTGTTTGTTTTCCTGTCTGAGTTCACACACTGCACCTGAAGTTAAAGCATCCCATTCTCTTCAAGACCTACATAAAAACATACAACCTCAGCCTAATAATGTTGTTTGCAACCATATCAGAAGAAATTCAACAAGATCACAGATTTATTACTCTTAAACATTCCTTTACAGCTAACAAGGTGCTCTGAGTAAATCCTTGCCATTTCAGACGGCTCGTCTTTCCTGTTACACGTCGGCGCGCGATGCTGAGTTGCAGAGTTTTTCCGCCTTCGTGCTTTCTCAGTTTCAGGATATAAAGAAAACTTCTGTACTGCTCTCTGTGCCTAGTTTGTTTGTACAGCCTTTAACCCAACAGAACACGACCATTATCCATCTCTCACAAGAGTTCACTAAAGTGGAACTTCGCTTTTGATTTGTTTATCCTACGGGGATGTAGGAAGTGTCACGTCAGTGTGGGAACTGTGTATTACAGAAAAATAACTGGTATTCATATTGAATTGGTCTAAAACTCTTTACTTTTTGTTGATCAGGTGAGACTAGAGAAGAGAGGACCTTTAGAAACTGGATGAACTCCCTGGGAGTGAACCCTAATGTGAATCATCTCTACGTGTATGTATCACCAGGAAACAACAACTTTAATACCATCCTAGCACCAGTTTCTGTCTTACCTAATGCAAATGTTCATTGTTTATTGTTCTTATAGAGACCTACAAGACGCCATTGTCATCCTTCAGCTCTACGAGAAGATCAAAGTCCCAGTGGACTGGAGCAAGGTGAACAAGCCTCCTTATCCCAAACTGGGGACCATCATGAAGAAGGTAGAGCAGATTTCCTTTCATTGTTCCTTGCTAACGACAACAATTGGTTTATTTTTGCTGACGTTTGCATAAATTCCCCCCAGTTGGAGAATTGTAACCATGCAGTGGAACTGGGCAAATCTGCAAAGTTCTCTCTCGTTGGCATCGGCGGGCAGGACCTGAACGATGGCAACCCAACCCTGACTCTTGCTTTGGTGTGGCAGCTCATGAGAAGGTGAAAACATTCAAGACACTGGGAAATATGGGCGCAGAGGGTGCTGAAGCACCCGCTGATTAGATTTTCATTCGGGCCCAAAAAATCCGACCTGGCTCCAGCCTGTAGCCATCATTCCCGAACCCCACCCGACTCGACGAATTAACAGTAATTACAGGTCCACAACATTTTTAATTACGTGACTGCTTATAAGTTATTAATGGTTGGTGGACACGTGGACCTCGGTAAAGTTAGTTTTACATTGGACGTTGGACATTCGAGCTCTGTGGCTTCAGTGGTGTGCTCCCCTCATTCGATTTGATGCAGGCAGTCTGAAACTCGGAACGAGAGGAACACACCGCTGAAGCCACGGGCCTCGAATGTCCAACGCAAAACTGACGTTACCACGGTGACGCACGGCTTGATAAAGGAGGCAGAAGATCAGAGCTGAGGGGTTGTTTGTCCTTTCATGGGCGTCAAACAGCATTTAAACCCTGTTTCTGTCTACATTCTGATTTATTCAGACACGGACCCTGCTCTGACATGTCTGCTTTGGGATCTCACCTGTTTGGGTCATCGGCCGCATGCGTCCGCTGAGTGCAGCGGCTGAAAGAACGTCCATTTGAGCGATGGATTGCTTCCTGGCAGCACAGTCCCATCTCAAGTTTAACGGAAATTTATTTTACCTCAAGGCCAGTCAGCTTGCGGTGAAATGGCCGCGTGCGACTGGTGAATGTATGGCAGGTCATTTTGCCATATAATTGGATTGCGGCTGATCCGCTGACGCAATCAAAAGCCCGACCTGGCCCGCCCATCCAGCACATAATCATGACCCAACCTGCTCCGAATTTGGGTCGAGCCGGGCTTCGGGCCCGGGTTATGTCTGAGGACATGCATGTTCAAACTCATCATTAAAGAATAAGTGAAAATTTCAAATACTACATTTAATCAGTTCTGAGAATAGTTTGAGTTTTGTACGTCTCCTATATAAATCAGCGGTATTCTTGTATATAAAATTATGTTCCACTGTGAATAAAATAAGTTTGACGTTTATAAATCATCACATTCTGTTTTTTACACGATGTCCCAGCTTTTTCTAAACTGAGGTTGTTTAAAATTAAACCTGAGCTCAGTGGAGTTAGAACTGTATTTTTTACTGACAAACATTTATAAACTCATTCAGATTCGTGGATAATCGTTGCGCCTTGTTGCTCCTTCAGATACACGCTGAATGTTCTGGAGGATCTGGGCGATGGAGAGAAAGTAAACGATGACATCATCGTGAACTGGGTGAACAGAACCTTGTCAGGGGCTGGAAAATCTACCAAGATTTCAAGCTTTAAGGTAAGTAGGCGTCCCCACCACGGAAATATTTAAACAAAATAATTGAACGCTTCTTTGTTGAGCGATGTTTGACTATAAACCTTTTGGGGAATGATGTGTAAAGATCCTGATCCTCTTTGTGTTTGTGTCGATCAGGATAAGGAGATCAGCAGCAGCCTGGCGGTACTGGAACTGATAGACGCCATCCAGCCTGGCAGCATCAACTTCGAGCTGGTGAAAAGGGGCAATCTCTCCGAAGACGACAAACATGAAAACGCCAAGTAAGAACCTGGTGCCGAAAGAGAAGACGTTACGTTGGTAGCTGCAAAACCAGTTCTCACAGTTAAATCTGTATCCCGTCTAGATACGCCATCTCCATGGCGAGGAAGATCGGCGCCCGAGTCTACGCTCTCCCAGATGATCTAGTGGAGGTCAAACCCAAAATGGTGATGACGGTGTTCGCCTGCTTGATGGGTCGGGGGATGAAGCGCGTCTGAACGGGTCAGCTGATTTCATCGTGACGCTTACCCCCAGCCGAAAGAGTTCCCCCAAACGACAGAAATGAAGTGTAAAAGTCTTAAACGAGTCCTGTATCTCCATGTAGCTCCGCCTCTTTTCGACTAAAAGCTTTTTTTTTCTTTTCTGAAGAATCGTGTTTTCTCTTTTTGAAGGTGAGACTGCGTTACTATCATCTCTAGAGATGGCGCTCGTCAACCCGTCACTCATTATGCACTACTCCTCATGCACAAGAATGCTGTATATGTCTTATTTCAGACTGAGTGCAGAATTCTGGCTGCAAGGTTGTTTACATGTTTTCACCCAGACGAATAAATTATTACCTTGATGAAGCAACCGACATTCCTGAATACTTTACCTAATCATGAATATGTGCATCAGAAGGCCAAACGAAAGTAATTCACCGAGGCTGGGTGTTCAAGAGAACGCGTATAAAAAAAAATGCAAGCACGTCTTAATAGGTGGCGCCATGAACGTCTGCATATCTGTATCCTGAAGCCATAAGAAGGTCAGTTTATGATTATGTGCTGTTTGTATTCTTGTACTCGTGTTTCTTGGATTATTATGCAATGTTCTGTAAATGCTGGGTTTCCGGACTATATTGTATTGGGATAATATTTTTATTTTGTTTGTTTCTGTACGTTGGAGGAGGAGCAGGCTGACTCATGCTGTGCCTTGTGGTCTCAAAGACGACTTACTCTTTGAGATTTTTCCTAGTTTTTACCCTCCTCTCATATGACCAAAAACAAACGGTAACTAATAGTTGACTTTGGCCGAACTGCGTTTGGTCTCATGTTCATGTCTACTCTTACAAGTAAGTGCTTTACGTGTAACAATAAACATGGAATTGGAAACTGCTCACTTTTGTTGTTTATGCTGTATTTATTTAAAAAAAAAAAAAAAAAAATATTTTCAATTAAACTGGAGTTCTGCATCAGAAATCTGCATTCTCTTTGAAAAACGAATGAAGTATTCAGCTGTTCTTTGTCATAGAAATAAAGTAATTTAAAATGTTTTATGATTTAGAGGACGCACATCAAATCCACGAACTGATCGCAGATCAGGGATTGTTCAAGACAATTTAATATAGATAAAGCAGCTAACGAGAATTGTGCAAAATGCGATACGAGCACCAAATTTAATATGATTGTTCAGAAGACGTCAGCAATCTACCAGTAGCCAGCTGGCCATCTGAAAATCCAAGATGGGTCATTATACTATTATTAATTTACTAATGTGTTCCTTGCATAGTACAGGACTACTGACAGAAGAAAACAAATTGACACAAAGATCGAATGTAATTACTTCGCAGAAATATGCTCGTTTTGGCTGCCATATTGGATTTTCATATGTCCAGTCAGCCAGATTGGACAAATGCATCAAAGTAACTCTTTATATCAAGTTTGGTAATTGTATCGCAATTGGCAGTTTTTTTTTTTTAGTATTATCCACTCTTGAGTGCATTGTGTTGATTAAACATCTGTAGACAGAACAAAGGCAATGCAGTTTTTAACAAATGCATGTGAGCCATGGAAATTTACAAAAATAAATATATTTTAATAATAATGTCCCGATACAATACTGGTATTGATATCTGCATATTGCTGCATATTGTTACTAGTATTGGGCCCAATAACAGCCAAAAGTATTCATACTCATAAAAATACCCCGGTACTTTGGACCGATACCATTTTTATGCTTGATGATGTCACTTCCTCCTCCACGTTGCAAGTAACAGGACAAAAACTAAAATAAATGTTCATATTTGGAAATGTTTTCATTTGAACACGAATATTGTTGACAATAATAAAATAAATGTTTTTAGATACATTTTGTCTTGTTTAAGTACCAACTCGTTAACTACTCGGGACTGGCTAAATTGCCAAACTGAAGTACTGTACTTGTATTTATACTCCATCTGCAAAAATAAATCTTGTATAGGGACACCCCTAAACCAGCCACTAGGGAGCACAAGCCAGTGTATCTCTTGTGCTGGTCCCAAGCCCGGGTAAATGGTGAGGGTTGTGTCAGGAATGGCATCCGATGTAAAAC
>JARVGQ010000390.1:28435891-28449944 GCA_031762355.1 Hypsolebias martinsi | reverse complement strand
GCCCAGGGACACAACGAGGTATGCAGTGACCGGGGATCGAACCCCGGACCTTCCGGTCCTGAGCCGGCTGCCCTTCCTCTACACCATCTCGGCCCGTTGTGGTGAAGAGGGAGCTGACCTGTTAGACAAAGCACTCTGTTTACCAGTCCGTCCATTTTTTCTACCCTCATCTGTGGCCACAAACTCCGGGTGGTGACCAAAAGAACAAGATTGCAGATACAGACAGTTTAAATGAGTTTCCTACATGTGGGAGCTGGACTCTCCCTTACGAGTGTGAAGTTCAGTTATCTTGGAGAGACTCCACTGCTCCTCCACATCAAGAGGAGACAGTTAAGGTGGTTCGAGCATCTGGTAAGGATGCTGCCTGGGCGTCTCCCTAGGGAGGTGCTTTGGGCATGTCTGACTGGGAGGAGACCCTGGGGAAGATGCAGGACACAATCTGGGTTGGCCTGGGGATGCCCCTCCCAGATGGAAGAGGTGGCTGTGGAAAGAGACGTATGGGTCTCCCTGCTCAAGCTGTTGCCCTTGCGACCTGACTTTGGAACAAGTGGAAAATGATGGATTGATGGATGGATGGACTGATGGATGGATGGATAGATGCATACCAAATTAAATGACAAAAACTAACAAGAACAAATCTTCTCTTTTATTAGATTAAACCAGCATTTTTTTAAATAAATGCATTTTGCCTGCTGCCTTGCCAGTCAGTGTATTAAACAGAGCAGCGTTTACAATAAAAACAAATGCCTCATTTTACCAGAGCTGTCAGCTCTCAGGGTAAATGTTGTACATGACTCTCAGCTACTCCACTAACAATTTTAGCTCAATGTCTGTGAAAATGACTCCAAATCAGTCATAGATGCACATCCAATTAAAATTTGTTCACCTGCTCATGAGATATTGTGCTAACAGTCAGTCAAACACATGATCACCCACCTTCATTATAACTTTTGTTCTGCAGGCAGATTTCTGCATGGATTATTTCTGTGAAAAGGGTTTCTTTTCATTATTAGTTGACCGACACTGAAAAGTCCCATGAATTGCTCTGAGCGTGTTCTGTAGCTACTTCTATCCCCATAGCAACAAGCAACCACCTGATATCTGATGGTTAGGGACCGAGGAAGACCATCCCAGTGGTCCCCCGTCCCCTGACATACAGCAGCACCACAAACGCATTTCTGCTCTGCAACAGTTTACTGCAGGAGACGCATGCCAAACTCTCCCAGCAGCAACATGGGTTAAACAGAGACAAAGTTGGACTTTATTGTCTCTGCTTGTCCAGTGCCGACAGAACCGAAGATGACAGGCCAGGTGGCTGAGAGAGACCGGTCCCCCAACAGCCTGTCTGTGAAGACCGCCCTGGAGGATGAGACCGAGAAAGCCGAAGGCCTTCTGAGCAGGTAATCAAAGAGGGTACTTTCTTTCTTTCTTTTTTTTTTTTTTTTAAAGAGATTTTTAAATAAAGTGTGCAATGAGGCTCAGATGGGGTTTTTAATTTTTCATCCCAGAGTTCCATCTCTCTGCGATGACACGTCCTCGGAGCTGCAGAGAGTTGCTGATCTCGATCAAAATGGACGTAATTCAAGAAACTCTTTTCAAAGGAGCGGAGCCATCTCAAGGTGAAACTGTAACAACCAGCGTCTGTCACAGAGTCGTCCAGTTGGGTTTAAAGCAAAAAATTAATAAATAAAATACATAACTGCACACCTCGACTTGTACATAAAGCGACCCTGACAGATTCTGCTTGTCCCAAATATGTGCAGTTTGTAAAGTTACATAGTCAAAAATTAACAGCAATATTTTGGTTTATTGAGCCTTTCATAGGGAATTTTTTTCCAAAGTCATATTTTCACCACGTTATTCATAGATTTATAAATGTCCTAGTTCACTAACTAAATATTTAATTTACAAGCTAAATATTTAGTTTACAAACTAAATACTGTACTTAACTTGCAAGTTAAATATTTAGTTAGCAAGCTAAATATTTGGCTCTACACTAAATATTTAGTTTATAAACTAAATGTTTATGTCCAAGCTAAATGTTTAATTTACAAGTTAAAAATTAGTTAATGATTTATGACATTTAGGTGTAAATTAAATATTTAATTTCCAAGATAAATGTTTATTTTCAAACTAAACATTTAATTTCCAAACTAAATATTTATTGTCCAAGCTAAATATTTACTTTTCAAACTAAACATTTAATTTTTAAGCTAAACATTTAGTTCTTAAACTAAATATTTAATTTGCTGACTAAATATTTAGCTTGGACCTAAGCATTTATTTTCCAAACTAAATATTTAATTTCCAAGATAAATATTGAATTTGTGACTAAATATTTAGCTTGAACCTAAATATTTATTTTTCAAACTAAACATTTAATTTCCAATATAAATATTTACTTTGTGACTAAATATTTAGCTTGAACCCAAATATTTATTTTCTAAACTAAGCATTTAATTTCCTAAATAAATATTTAATTTACTCACTAAATATTTAGCTCAGACCTAAATATTTATTTTCTAAACTAAACATTTAATTTCCAAAATAAATATTTAATTTGCAACTAAATATTTAGCTTGAACCTAAATATTTATTTTCCAAACTAAACATTTAATTTCCAAAAAATAAATATTTAATTTGCTAAATACATATTTAGGTCAAACATAAATAACGTGCTAGCTAAATTTTTAACATGTGAAGGTTGTTCTTCCAGTAAATTGTTACTAAATATTTAACTTGCTAGTTAAATATTTAGTTTGTGAATTAAGCATTAACTTGGACATAAACATTTAGTTTGTAAACTAAATATTTAGTGTGGAGCTAAAAATTTAGCTTGCTAACTAAATATTTAACTTGCAAGTTAAGTATATTCAGTTTATAAACTAAATATTTAGCTTGTAAATTAAATGTTTAGTCTGGAACTATGACATAATAAATGTATGAATAACATGGTGAAAATATAACTTTGGAAAAAAAAATTTTTTTTTCTTATGAAAGGCTAAATAAACCAAAATATTGCGGTTAATTTTTGACTGTGTAACTTTACAAACAGCACCCCATATGCTAGCTCTTCTGCAGTTTTAGTTTTAAAGCAGAGTTTTGATTTTAAAGGCTTTTCTTCCTCTCATGCCAGAATGGTGAACTTGGTGGTGAGGCTAAGGGAATGGGCTCACCGGAATATGCAGGAGGAGGAGGAGAGACCGGACTCCTTCCTGGAACGCTTTCGTGGCCCTGAACTCAGAACAGCCCCGAGTCGCAACAGCAACACCCACCCAGATGTCAACGGCAACAATGCCAAGGGGATATTTTGGTATTTTTTTCATGTTCACAAGTTCGTCAGTACTACAGTACAATAAACTGACCTTCAAGAAGCCAGATCTTATGGCAGATCTTATGTGGACTGAGTATGCAATAGTCCAACATAATTTTGACTAATAATTATTTAGCATTTTTTTAAGCATTTTAAAAGGTATTTTGGACATTTTGGATCATTTTCATCAATGTTTAGCCAATCCCAATCTATGACAGCACACTGTGCAGTTTATTATCTAAAAAAAAATGAGAAAAATGTTAACATGAAGAAGATCTACAGCAAATATATCTTTAAGAAACAAATAAATCAGGATATAATGATCTGCTGATACAGTGTCCTGCAGGTGGTCTGTTTGAGAATCCCCTTGTTGTAGCTAAAATACTTTGTGTCATACTGTGATCTTTCTTAATAGACTCAACAAAAAAGATGGGAACCTATTGTGCCAAAAAGCAGCCGAAGGCCAAAGAAAATCTTAGCTTTTACACTTTCAAAAGCCCTAAAATGACAAGAAAGTCTGGCTGCTTGGAAACAAAAAGCAAAGAGTGACTCAAAACATTTGCACAGTAGCACCGTCTCTTAGCACATCTCGGGTTTTATGTAGACCTAAAATAACTCACATTGTCACAGAGGAACCAAACGGTTGTGATATACATCAACTCAGCAGTTGTTTTTTTACCAAACACGAGCTAAAGAAACAGCCATTGTTGTATTCCTGCTGCTCTGTCTGCTTTAATTTGCATCTCTTTGACGCCTTCGGTTGTTTTCTCCTCCGGCTTTCAGGAAAAAGTGGGATTTGTTTGTGGTGTCCCCGTCTGATGACATGTACTACCGCTGGTTATTTATCATCGCCTTAACCGTGCTCTACAACTGGTTCCTCGTAGTTGCAAGGTACCAATCATGGCAGAGGTTGTCTCATTTCTGCTGCAGAGCTGGGTCATGGATGAAGAGCCTACTTCTTGACCTAACCACTGAATCTTGTTTTGTATCCTCAGAGCATGCTTCGACAAGCTGCAGTTGAACAACTACATCTGCTGGCTGGTGCTGGACTACCTCTCTGACACTGTGTACTTCCTGGACACTTGTGTTCGACTTCGCACTGGTAACTTTTTTTTTTCTTTTCCCAATAATGCAGTTAAATGGCAATGGGGGCAGGGACCACTCCTAAAAAACTGCTTACCCCCCCACTGGCCCCCAGTGGCCAGAGAGTTTTATCTGGTGAGCATTTTTCATTTCTCCAAGCTGTTTAGAATTAGTAGAACCTCATAAAAGCAAATGATTTTTTAAGCAAAATGGAGTTAAAAACTATATACAGTATATATAGTTTATTTAAAATTAAAAATAAGTCTAAATTCTAGTCCCCTGAATAGACAATTGGTCTAAAACCAATGTCCTCAACATCAGGATGCAGGATTTCAGAGCTTATATGTTTTTTTTTAATACATATTAATTTAGTAGAAGACAAGCTTCAGTAAGTTGAGTAGTGACAACACTTTTCTCAATAAGTAATGTCAAATTAAAATAAATAATGGAATGTATTAAATTATTTTAAGGATTTTGGTTTTGGTGTGTCACTCCAGGTTTTTCAGGGAACCCCACATGGCCACCCCATGAACAAATTCTGGAGGCACCACTGTTTCACAGTAAAATAAAAACACTTGGTTGTTTGTTTGTTTTTTTATAAATCCTGGTGAGATTTCAGTTTTATCCTGTTGTTCTTTGAGTGAATCTCACAGCAGAGTTGTTTTAAATGAAGCACTGATGAATCCTCTGAAAAACAATCGTTTTGACTTTGCTAATCTGGTGCAACGTGAGCGTCACGCCAGCGTTTTGATGACACACAAACAAAACAGTAGAAAACCCACACATGCACGGAGAGAACATACAAACTCCGCCCAGGCAGGCCCCAGGCAGGGACAACCAACTGAGCCACCTCTTTAAAATCATTTAGATCAAAAAGCATTGTTGTTTTTACTTTTACTGTCTAGTTCAATTTATATCTTTAAACAACCCGATATTTCTTTTGCTATCTGTTTTTTTCCTTTAAATTCAATTCAACCTTTATTCCTACAGTTTAGTCTCATTGAGCCCCGAGGCCTCATTTACAAGAGAGACTTGTTTCTAACAAAGAATGACGACAACAGTAGACAATCATAAAAAAGCATACAAATTGAAAAATAAATAGAAGAAATTGTATTTAAAAAAAAAAGCTACATTGTTTTCCCACATCCTTGTTTTTTGAAGCACTTGACACAACGTGCTGTCAGAACAAGGATTGGACAAAATATGAGAGAAAAAATAGAGTATTTCCAAAAAAACTTAGAAGAACCTGAAGAGATTGATCAAGAACAAGTTAAAAAGAGTGCAAACATTTGAAACAAAATACAAAAAAAATCAATGGATGGACATTCTTTGTGCTGTTTTTATACACACAAACACACACACATACACACACACACACACACACACACACACACACACATCGCAGCAAAAATAGGAGTGTTAATTCAACCCATGGTGTTAAATTTGACACTTTTTCTGAGTTTATACAATTCTCACAGATTCTGAGTTAAAAGTACACTTTGAAAAGTGTTAATATTTTAACTCTTTAATAGTGTTAAAGATTTGACACCCTTGGTGTTGTTTTGTGACACCACCTAAAGTGCACTTTCAACTCAAAATAGTGTTGTTCTCTTTCACATAATTAATTTTTAAACATGCATTGTTATTTTATGACACATAAGTGCTTTTTAAACTAAAATTGTGTTGTTGTTGTTTTTGTACCCCATTAATCCCCAATAGAAATACATTTTCTGCATTTTTCCCATTGCACATGTGAGCATGTGCATGTGGGGCAGGGGGCTGCCTTGCTCATGGGCCCAGGGTGGGGCAAATGAGGGTGGAGGCAGGTGTGGGTGTTTCACCTTTACCACCCACATTTTGATGTTGTCGGTATACGATTTCAACATCTTTGACCAAAAAAAAAAAAAAAACCCCAAGAAAAGCTGTGAGAAAAGGAAAATTTTAAAACTGCTTAATTTTTTTTGACCATTAAGGAATCACTACTAATGTAACAGCAAATTAGAAGCAAACTTCACCAAGGTCAAAAAACAAGAACATTCAATGCCAGCTTCACAGTTTTTTGTTAAAACTGTGAGAAGATGGACCTTGTTCCATATTTTCTCATGTCATAATGAATACTTTAGCAGCTTCAGTGCTTCCATTGTCGAGTGTCAACACATCTAAAATGTGAAGCACAATAAAGTTGTATCTCACTGTACGGCCTTTGTTGTGGACTAATTGGAAACAAATGATGCTCACTTTTATTTTAAATCACATGGAACAACACATTTTGACAAACTCCCAGTGAAATCTGGTCCAAAGTTCTCAGGAAGTTCAGATACATATTGAAGGGAAATGCCTCTCTCTCATTGTAAGGTGAAACTGAGTGGAAGAGGATTCAAGGCCACCATAAGGTCTCTGGGACTACTTTTAGAGTGAATATGTCGCTCATTATTTTTAACATGTTCAAAATCTGTGGTACATCAACGTGAGGTTCTTTGATTCATATGAGGAAATTAAGAACCCTCACAATTTTCAGATGTTTTCATCGCAAAAACTTTTTTGCAATTTGTCGCCAACAGTCGCAGTGAGATAGTAGCTATAAAGGTAACAAAGAGACTGATAAATTAAGGTGAATACCTTTAAAGTCTCTACCACAGGACCCCAGTTCAGCTTTATCTCTTTCCATGAACTAACTTGCAGAGCTGGAGGTTGACACAGAACTGATTTTGGTCTCTGTCTCAGGTTTCCTGGAACAGGGTCTGCTGGTGAAAGACCACGCCAAGCTAAGGGACAGCTACGTTCGAACTCTACAGTTCAAGCTGGACGTGTTGTCCATCCTTCCCACCGACCTGGTTTACATCCACACTGGCATCCACACGCCTCAGCTCAGGTTCAACCGTCTGCTGCGCTTCCCACGCATGTTCGAATTCTTTGACCGCACCGAGACGCGCACCAACTACCCCAACATTTTCCGCATCTGCAACTTGGTGCTCTACATCCTGGTCATCATCCACTGGAACGCCTGCATCTACTATGCCATATCCAAGTCTTTGGGATTTGGCTCGGATACTTGGGTGTTCCCGAACATCTCCAGTCCTGAGTTCGCCTCTTTGACGAGAAGCTATGTCTACTGTCTGTACTGGTCAACTCTCACTCTTACCACCATTGGAGAGATGCCCGCACCCGTGCGGGACGAAGAATATCTGTTTGTGGTCTTTGACTTTCTCGTTGGGGTGCTGATCTTTGCAACGATTGTGGGAAACGTGGGCTCCATGATTGCCAACATGAACGCCACCCGCGCCGAGTTCCAAGCTCGAATCGACGCCATCAAACACTACATGCACTTCCGGAAAGTCAGCAGAGAGCTGGAGACACGTGTCATCAAGTGGTTTGACTACCTCTGGACCAACAAGAAAGCAGTGGACGAGCAGGAGGTGTTGAAGAACCTTCCGAACAAGCTGCGGGCTGAGATCGCCATCAATGTACACCTGGAGACTCTGAAGAAAGTCAGAATTTTTCAGGACTGTGAGGCTGGGCTGCTGGTGGAGCTTGTGCTCAAACTACGCCCACAGGTTTTCAGTCCAGGAGACTACATCTGCCGGAAAGGAGACATTGGTAAGGAGATGTACATTATTAAAGAAGGGAAGCTGGCTGTGGTGGCCGATGACGGAGTCACGCAGTACGCCCTCCTCACCGCCGGCAGCTGCTTTGGAGAAATCAGCATCTTGAACATAAGAGGCAGCAAAATGGGAAATCGTCGGACGGCCAATATTCGCAGCTTGGGGTACTCCGACCTTTTCTGCCTCTCCAAGGATGACCTGATGGAGGCGGTGACCGAGTACCCAGATGCCAAGACGGTGCTGGAGGACAGGGGGCGGGAGATCCTGAAGAAGGAGGGTCTTCTGGACGAGAACGCAGAGAGGGGCGGGCTGCAGAAAGAGGACACAGAGGAGAAGGTAGAGAGGCTGGAGTCCTCTCTGGACACCCTGCAGACTCGTTTCTCCCGTCTCCTCAGTGAATACACAGACACTCAGCAGAGGCTGAAGCAGCGCATCACTCTGCTGGAGCGGCAGCTGAATCAGGCGGACTGCGGCACAAACTACAGCACAAGTGCCAGTGAACACGAGGCTGGGGCTGACGGATCCACAAGCGGGACACCGAATCGGAAGGTTGTGCAAACGCTGAACAGAACAAGTCCAAAAACATCCCACTAAAACCTTTTTTAATGATTATTTTTATTTGATCAAAACCCCCTTTGATTTTTTTTTCCTGACGATTTTCCAGTTTAGAGAATAAAGAGATATTTGTAATACTTTAACTGGACAAAGAAAGTCTGGTGTCTTTTGTTATAAACATCAAGACAAAACATGATCTGGCCTTTAGGTTCTAAAATTATTCCATTCCAGCCTCACAAGCAGACAAACACGCAGAAGACTCCAACATGTCAATGTTTAGACAATGTTAGAGATGTAATTTTCATTAGGTCTTTAAGACTGGACTTTAAGAAAAACAACTATTAAGAGCCAAAAACAGAGATTTGAGAGCATTTTAAAGGCTGACTTGAATGTTTTAGCTTCACTGAGCAGAATAAAGTTATCAATCACAGAAGAAGAGACAAATAAATGGAGCTCCGGTGGACTAAAAGGTGCAGTCCGGTTGCTTTGTGGTGCAGTCTATGAGTCACCTGTGTTTACGGTGTTTGTTTGCATCAGCAGAGGGATTCAGTTCCCTCTTCGGGTCATATATTATGCTCTGGTTCTGTACACACCGACTCCTGCTGCCACTCCTGGGAACAAAACATCTAAGGAGACGTTCACTCAATTATTTTCCAGCGACCTCATTTTCGAAGTCAGAGCTGCATAAACACGGCGGGTAACAAAATGGAGTTTGTTCCTCCTCCAAACTCCTGCTGCTGGGGGATTGTTAAAGTTTGTGCCATAAAAAAGCAACTCGACTTTTTTATGTTTTAAAATGTCATGTTGCATCTTCTTTTGAATATTATGTAGTAAGTTGTGGAGCATTGCATTATGTTTATACACAGTTTTTTGAAAAATGATTTTAATAAAAACAGTGAGCGGACAGAAGGACCGGGGATTTTCCCGTTTTTCAGCTTCTACATTCCAGGATGCAAGTGAAGCACATGAGCGGTGTTGATAAGCAGCTGGAACAATGTCTGCAGCTGAGCAGAGTGGAACAAAGAGGCCGGAGGAACCGAGCCCTTTAAGGCATGATGATGTAATTTATCTTTGCTCACCTGCAGCATATTTCATTCAGTCACAGCAAAATGTCACCTGCAGTGACACTTGAAGAGTAGAATGAGCAGAAATTTTGCTGTAAAGTGCAATTGTTGTTTTTCTTTCTAATGCAATCCTGTGTTTTTTGGGGGGGTGTTTTGCTTTTTCTGACTCTTAAGCTAGATTTTTCCAGCTATTTGTTTGCATTCACTATCTCTGACACTTAGCTAGCATTTTGCTTTATGCTTGCATTTACGTAGCTATTTCTTCCTTTAAGATTTCTGCTAATGTTTTGCTACTTTTGGCTTCTTACCAGCATTTACCTGCTTTTGTGCTAGCTTTTAGCTACGACTGTCTAAGCTATAGTCTTTTTCTAGCTTTTTTACTGGCATTTTGTTGCTTATGCCTCTAAGCTTATACTTAAATACTCAACTCTAATCTAAAAAAGCTAAGTCTGGTCCTCTGGACATTCAAAAAAACAAAACAAATTAAAGGAAAAAAAAATTTTTTTTTAAACGTCCAGAGGACCAGACTTAGCTTTTTAGATTTTTCTACCTGGATTATTGAGCACACATCAGGGTACTCAACTCTAACTTAAATACTCAAGTCAAGAAGTATTTGGATTAGTGGTATTTTAACATCTTCAATCTGGTTTTAGGAAACCACACAGCACAACGACTGCTTCGTTGAAGGTCTTTAATGATGTTGAAGCATTGAATGCTAAGGATTATTGTGCTGCACTTTATTTAGACCTGTCTAAAGTTTTGTAGACCATAACATCTTATGCCATAAGCTCTCAAAAATTGGTTTCTCAAACCACACTATCAGTTGGTTTTCTAATTACCTCGCAGATCAGAGGCAATTTGCTCAACATAATAGTACTTCTTCCAGCTATTTAACTGTCAACAATGGTGTACCACAAGGTTCAGTCTTAGGACCCACTTTTTTCACAATCATAATATGTTATGTAGGTCAGATCATTCCTGATGCATCCTGACATTTCTATGCTGATGACACAGTTGTTAATTGCTAGAACTGCTGCTAAGGTTTCTCAGCTTTTACAGTCTGCATTTGACATCATTCAGTCAGATTTGTTCTGTCTCAAGTGTTAAATACTGATAAAACCAAAGGGATGTTTTCAAACAGGAAGTCAGTACCAGCAGTCCTTCCTTCTAAGTGAATGGTGTTCCTATTGAGTTTGTTGACTCCTACATATGTGAGTTGGGAATCTTGGTCCATGCAGGCTCTTTTAAGCCTCAATATGTCATGATCATTCCAAAAATTTGGTAAAGAAACTGAAAGTTAAATTGGGTTTCTTTTACAGAAATAAATCTTGTCTAACTCTGATTGCTAGGAAACTGTTACTGCGACTTTCCTTCCCTTCATTGATTATGGTGACATTACATGAACGCTCCTACAAGCTCCCTGCAGATGCTGTCTTGCTCAGGGGCCCAGGGTTGGGCGAATGAGGGTGGAGGCAGGTGTGGGTGTTTCACTTTTTTCCACCCACATTTTTTGACGTTGTCTGTACTGGGGCTTGAACCAGCGATCTTCTGATCACAGGCCCACCGTCTCTAACCACTGCACCACCACTCCCCCATCTCCTCCTAAATGTCACTTCATCAATGCAGCTACAGCGTGCGCTCTCAGGACTTTATTACCTGTAGTACCCTCAGTGTGAACTGAACTAGGCAAAAGGGCCTTCTCCTACTCCACTGTTTCCTGGAATATCATGCAAAAAGATCTGAAGCTCTCGACTTTGACCTCTCTAAGGGATTTTAAACATCTAAGTTCAATGCAAAAATCAATGCAGACATGTTCCTGTTTTTAGTATCACACCATTTTTAATGTAGCATGCTTTATTTATGTTGACTTTTTATTTTTCATTTTATATGATTTTATATGATTGTTTACTACTGTCTGTACCTCAACTGTGGTTTTTGTTAAAATCAGGTCTCTCTCATAAATGAGTCCTCGTGACTCAATGAGACTAACCTGTATAAATAAAGGTTGAATGGAAAAAAACGCTTGTTGCTAGCATTTCAATATTTCTTAGCATTTTGCTTCTTCTGCCTTTCTTATTGTATTTGTTGAATGCCATATAAAAATGAATAACGAAATGACAAGTCATTTATTCATTTTTTGATTTTTGATAATCAATGGAAAAACAACTGAATGAAAGGTACACTGACCCTTGTCCTACTCATTTAATCCATTTTACTTTTTCCTGCAGTTTTTACGTGTTTTTATTTTTTGCTTCATGCAGCTTCAGTTGTCCAATTTTCAGCTGTTGATGTATTTCAAGTAAGCTTTGAGGTTTAAGCGGTTTTCAGCAAGGTCATTGAACATTCACCCAGAATTTTTGCAGGAAATGTGAATTTTTTTTTTTTAACATTTCCTTTTCAGAAATGCCCACAGATGAAAATGAACGAAACATTGGTAGAACTTTTCACCAGCTGGGGTCTTTTTTTTTACCGGTAATTGAAAAATATTTGCACCTGATTTGTTTGTAAGGTCACACTTACATTGTTTCTTGTGCTTGCTACAAAAAAGAAAATAAAATTTTAGCGCATTTTAGTTTGAAGCAGCCACCTGAAATAAATTTTGCAGACTTGAGCTCATCTTGTTTCTGTTGAAACGTTGACTTAAAACATATTTAGTTGTGCTGTTCTTCTTCTTTGTTCTGATTCTGAGAAGGTCCAGCTTTAGTTTATCATGTGGCCTGTTGCCCCGACAAGCAACTATGACAAAAAAAATCTAGTCAAAATCTGTTAAACATTCACATGATGCCCCTTTCCTAAATGCAGTACCCTATAAAGATGATTCATTGGGCTTTTGTATTTTTTTTAGTAATCATCATACTATGTGTAAACATTTTAAATACCAGTTTATCTAATATTGAACTATTTAAAAAGACAAGAATTGCAGCTTTTTATATTGTAACCAGGAAGTAGCCTCTACTGGCCCAACAAATTAAACTATAACGACTTGACCTGGTATCAAAATTACTCCCATTTACCGGTATATAAAACCCAAGCAACATGAGCAAAAAGTGTTTTCAAGCTCTTAAACGTCAAAATATTGACAGAAAACCATCTTAAAGTCTATTAACTGGTTCTCAGGTTTTTGTAACTACAGGTAGGCCAAAACTCTCAATTAACGTCATTAATCCAGGTATACGTAAATCCAACAATGTTCAGTCAGGTCATCTGGACGGTTTGTTTTGTTGCTGAGACGTTTCATCCAAAGGACTCTTTCAGTCTGAGGAGCCACCAAACCAAACTGAATCCCCCAGTTTGCTGGTGATAATGAGGATTAATGAGCATGAACTTTGGGTTTTTTTAATTTTTATGATTTGTTCAATTAGCTTTGTATAGTTGAGTGCTGTATGAATGGATAAATGAGGGCAGATTGTAGCGTAAAGCACTTTTTGAGTATCTTGATAAGATAAAGGTGCTATGTCAGTACAGTCCATTTACCGTTTGGAACCACTTTGGCATGGTCCGCTTTGGGGCATTTGACGAGGGCAGGCCCTGGAGGCCATCTTACCACCAGCAAACTGGTTTTTCCCACTCTGGGAGTGAGTTGTTAGTGGGATTCAGTGTGGTTTGGTGGCTCCTCGACTGAAGGAAGTCCTTCAGATGAAATGTCTCAGCAACAAAACAAACCATCCAGATGACCTGATTGAACATTGTTGCACCTGACAGGCAATAAAATCAGGATCTAAACACAACTGAGGGGGTGCTAAAAGGTGACGGTTCCTGGTGTTTGTTGCTGACAACGTAAGGGTCATGTCTTCTGTTGCTTAACAAAATAAGTCAAATTTAGGAAAACATTAATTAATTACATGTATTCTCAGAGGGTTTTGCCCGTTTTGTTGCGAGCAGGTTAAAGTCTCTGCTGGTGCTGCATAAGTAACAACTTGGTCATCCGCTCCAGATGGCCGCAAAGGTTCTTCTCTGCCCTTTTGAGCATTTTCCATTTATAGCAAAGATGATATGTTCCGATTTTTTCGGATTTTAGCTTTATTTCGCTTTATTATGCAACTTGTTGAACTTGTAAATACTGGTACCAGTGGTTTTTATAACGGTTTGAAACCCCAAGTGTTTTCAGCAGAATCCCGCAGTCCTCATCTGCAGATGATGCTCGTGTTGTTCATAAAGACGGTTATAAGGTGCGTTTATTACAGAAACTGAGGAGTTTACATTTGACCTGCAGGCTCTCATTAATTTTTTTAATCTAATTTACCCGTTATTTATCCAGGTAGTCTCATTGAGCCACGAGAACTCATTTTCAAGAGACCTGTTTTTAGGTAGCAGCTGGTGTGGGTTAAGGGCCTTGCTCAGGGGCCCAGAGTGGGGCAAATGAGGGTGGAGGCAGGTGTGGATGTTTTAACCTTTTCCACCCACCTTTTGATGTTGTCTGTACCAGGACTTGAAAC
>JARVGQ010000390.1:28403759-28416181 GCA_031762355.1 Hypsolebias martinsi | reverse complement strand
CGTCATCGGGTGCCGTTCGTAAGTCCGGAGCGCCGCAGGTCGAGGGAGCCGTAGGTCGAGGACCACCTGTATTTAATCTCCGATCTCCCTACTAATTTTGTAAGTTTGCTCACTTAAAAAGAAATGATCACTCTCCTTTTTTTTTATGGCAGTTTGATTTTAATCTTGACAGAACACATACGCCGTATCCAGGGTTTACCACGCGTCTCTCCCAATGACTGCACGAGATAACACTGTGACCCTGCTCAGAAAAGCAAGTAAAAGAATATGGCAGAACATTCTGAATATAACTTAAGGCACTAAACAAACTCACAAACAAGATAAGGCACAACCCCAAATCTAATATTGTGCTCCTGAGCTATCCTGTTTACTCGATGTGCAGTGAGATATAATCACATTTATAGACAACAGGATATTATGTTTACATGTAACAACAAGAAAACTGGATACTTGAGTTTGAGAAATATTAACAGGATATTGACGTTTGCAGAAAAGGTGTTCTGTCGAGACTGATCAAGCAGGCTGTGTTGCAGTGCGGGCATGACTCTGCACCATATTCAGTCACGCTAACAAAACTGTACCCTGCGGTCATTTTTAGAGTCAATGAACCCGGAGAAGACAGATCAGGCTCCAGCTCGGAGTTACTTCTAAACACTTGTGAGTGTCTTTAACAATATCCTGACTTTCTGATGTTTAAAGTCTCCTTTAGGTGAGTATTAATTTAAAAAAGAACATCTTTCAAGATAGGACTGGCACCAATTGCTTGTGGGCTGATGATATCTTAATCTTCCAAACTTCAGCATTGACAGTTTAGTTGATGTAGCCAGTAAAGGTTATCAGCATCTCTGATCAGGGGTCACTCTTCAAGTCATATCTGCCGTATGAAGCTCACAGATTTTCCCATCAGTGTCGGTCCTCGTTCTGAAACTAGCAGCAACGTTGCAGCAGTAAATTGGACGCTCACATGGCACAACTCTTCTATTTCTGAAAGTTGTTTCTTTTTGGAAACAATAAAGGGGATGGAGGAGGGAAAAGACCTAGAAAGAGAATGGTTTCTTAAGGTAAAAAGACAAAGGAAAGAACACAGGAAGCTGAAAGAGGAAAAGTGTGCACAGGAGGAGCTTTGGGAACCAGACATTATTTAGACTAAATGAGGTCAAGACCTTGAGATATTTGCTGAATCCCAAATGGCGTGTGTTGGAACCGCAGCTTGCTGAGTGTTTATGTGTGTGCATGCGTTGTCTGTGTATTCAATAGAATACCAGCCGGGTCAATGTCATTTTCGCCCTCTATACTTAAAGGCTGATTTGAGCATTAAAGCTTCTTTTTTTCTCCAGGGTAATGGCTCGTTCAACCCCACAGGTGCTCCTCTGTCCGTGTCCACTTCTTCTCCTAACACATTTCCTTTCCACCCTATCCCTCTTTCCTCCTTGATAGAGCCAAGGGCAATAAGGTCACTGAAATGCAGACCTTGCAGTGACTGCGTTGTCTTCCTGTATGCTCGCTTCAGTCGGCCACCTCCTATCAGTTGCCTTGGAAACAGACAGCCAATGAAAAAGCAGATCAGACAACTAAAGGGGTTTGCTTAATTTGTACTGCAGCATTGTCCAAACATGACACGCAAACACAAACACACATTTTTGGTGCTAGATTTAATTTTTGTTTTTTTCTCTGTACAATTTCTAAAATATGAGCATAAAACTGCAACCAGTTTCACATCGGATAACAGGTTTTTTTTTTCTTTGTTAGAAATACATGCTTCAAACAGATGGGTTAGGAACATATTTAGTATGCAAGCAGTAGTCAACAATGCCCCACTTCAAATCAGTGGAGTAAGATTGTACGTCTATGTGTTAAGGCCATATGCAATAGTGGTATTATTAATGGTTTTGTCCCACTGACCCAGAGAAAAACCCTTGAAGTACCTCTTATAGATAACATGTTCATCTGTTAAAATAATATCTGTTCAGTATGTGATTTTGTGTCATGTTTGATACAACAAACCTAAGAATTATGATGGTACTCTGACAGAGAGAGATTCAGATAACCAGAATTTCTGTAATGCCAAAACGATGATTGTAAAAAATAAAAATAAAAACTCCAGCTTTCAATTCTAGAGATGTATGATTAATTATGAAGTGGAAAAAAATGTTACAAATACTGTAGAGGCCAAGAGTTGCACATGAAACGGAAAATGATCAGGTTTTGGGAATTGGCACAGTATTTCGAAGAGATCATGCTTGGAGCCAAAATGTCTACCAATGTTGTGAAAACGTGCCTGTTCATGAAGACGATGTCTATTTGTGCATGTTTAGTTTTGTGTTTCTTGTATCTAGGCCTATCACAATAACAAAATTTGCTGGGCGATTAATTGGCTCAGAAATTTTTGTGATAAACAATAATATTGTTTGAAATTTGACAATAATTAGTAATTATCAAATTTAAGAAGAAATGTTTGTTAATTTTGTGTGTAGTACCTTTTTTCAGCCACCAGATGGCAGTATAAAATGTTTTGAACCAAAGGATGGATGGTGAGGAAGCGAGCAGCGTGTCTCTTTAAGAAAAATGGGAGGGAGGCCACTTGACGTAACATGGGCAGTCTCTCATTCCTGTTTTTTGGTTCTCAAAATGGCGAATGCTCGGTGTGGTTTGAGCTCGTTAGCATAGCATTTTTCACACAAAGCTTTCAATAAAAAATCTGTAAACAAGATCACAGCTTTTTTGGGGGGTGGGGGGGGGGCGCTGTTTAGACGAAGGCACAGGTTTCAACTGTGAATTTTGGAGCTTTGACAAGACAGAGGATTTTTCCCGAAGTTGGCCTTTTAGCTTAGCTCATAGCTTAGCTTCACAACTTAGCTACTTTTAATGATCCAAAAACATGGTTTTGGACGTTAAAATAGATTTTAAAGAGAAAAGTGAAAGGGAGGGGTCAGTGAAGAGCACAGGAGTTGAGCCTTCTGTCATCCAGTGTCCAATAGAAAGAGACAGGAAGAAACAATAAAGCTGATAAATGAAAATGAGGTTGATAATTTTCATTTATAATGCAATAGATTTATTGTTTATTGCAACAGGCCTATCTGTATCTGATTACTGTTAGAGAGATAATAAGAACACTTAATAACCAGAGGTGCTTTTTGGATAAGGGAAAGAGTGTCCACATCATGCAACAGCATATTTTAGTTGTTGAAAGGAAGCCCCCGTCAACTTTTTGAGTACTCTGTTGAATTATGAAGTTAAAATTTAACAAAAAATAATACAATACAAAGCTGGAAAACTTAACAGCATACATCAAAAGAATGAGCCCAGCAGAAACTTTAATTTCATCGATTGTGATCTTTCTTATTAAGATAAGTAGCATTTGTACGAGGGAACGGCTATGATTTATTTTTATAGTTTAATAGTTTTATTCAAATGTCGTGAGTACAATTCTAACATGAAAATCTGGGCGAGCCGTGTGTGTGTGCATGTTTTTGATTCAAGTGCTCTATTTAGGAGCAAAAATATCACACCGCTTCTCTGCTCCACTTATTCCAACACCTGTTTCCCACGTTTTATTGCAACTTTTCTGTTTGTCTGTGCGTTTGTTTACGCCGTGACAAAAGAATGATGTTCATTTATTTTTACTTTTCTCTTTGTCTCCAGTTGGTGGGCTTCATCTACGCCTGCTATGTGATCAAGCTCATTTCTGAAGAAGAAGATAGTTGTGAGTACACAGTCACACGTACACGAGCTCAATGCTGAATAGATTATCACCCTCTGTGCATTTTTTACTTTTTTTTTGTTAATTTAGTTTATCCTTAATCCATATTTTAAAAGGATTGTCTTATTTCTTGTTGAAGTGATCAGTGCATCCATCTATTCATTATTTCTTATCTTGTCGAGGGGCAACAATCTGAGCAGAGAGCCCCTGATTTGGAAAATGTGATCAGGTACCCTGATGCTTGCTCAATAATCCAGGTAGAAAAATCTAAAAACTCTAAGTCTGGTCCTCTGGACATTCAAAAACAAAACAAAACAAAGAAAAACAAATTGTAGAAACGTTTCGTCTTTCATCCGAAAGACTTCCTCAGTCTTATTATTAGTATTATGACTGAGGAAGTTTTTCGGACGAAAGACAAAACATTTCTACAAATTTGTTTTGCTTTGTTTTGTTTTGTTTTTTGAATGTCCAGAGGACCAGACTTAACGTTTTTAGATGTGATCAGGTACCTTCCTCAATAGCAGTGAATTAGTTTATTAAATCTTAATGTCCTTCAAACACCACTCATGGGATCACGGCAGCATGCAAAATCCCTCAATCATGATAAAAAGTAAAAAAGAATTCAAGCAGTTCATGATTTTGGCGTTAAAGAAAACAAAAAGTACAGAGAATATTATATAAATCTAAACTGAGCATTTTTTTGTATTGTATTTAAAAAAGAACATAAATTCTTATTCCAGTAGACCCTCAATTATTGCAGGTTTTGCGTTCTAGACACCACCGCAATATGGGAAAAACCACAAAGTAGGAACGCTATATTTATTTTAGTATTTATATATATTTTAAGGCTTTATAAACCCTTCCCACACACTTTCAATGTTCTTAACAATGTTCTAAACTCTGAAAACTACATAATTTTAATAAAATACTTATATACAGTACTGCAGAATTTTATATGGGTGCTCACCAGCTCTGCAGAACAGCAGCTCAGTTCCAGACGGTCTTGGTTCTGGTTCGTTAGACCTACCCTGCTGCGACAAAGCCCACCACCCCGTCCAGGTTGAGGTGCACGTGGATGATTGAGCTTCAGGATTATTTGCAACTTTCCTGCTAGATCTGTCAGTTTAATAGATAGATTGTTACTTCTGGCTTTGCGTTGCAAAACTTTCCCTCCATTTCGGCAGAAAGCAACGGCTGAAAGCACTGTTGGCTTCTGGGAAGTGAAGTTCTTTTGACTGGCCTTAGGTCAATGTCAAGGTTTTCTTTATTGTCATTCGCATCTCATGTTGTACATGTGGCGGAACAAAATTGTGTACATAGGGTCCCAGTTACATCCAACAAAAGTATAAATTGTAAAAGAAAAACAGAAATAAGATCTAAGACGTAAACTACATATTTAAGATATGAATTACAGTACAGGCAGTCCTTGACTTACAAAGGTTCCGTTCCTACAGACCGTTCGTAACCCGATTTTGACGTAAGTCGGGACCCGTAGCACATGGCGTCACAAGTCCGGATTTTTTGCCGTAAGTCGGACCGCGCACATAAACAGCGTTTTAAACACATTTTTTTTCAATGTAACAGAACACCAGCGTACATTCTGTACCATAAAAATGTATTTTCAAGCAGTTAGCTAACACAGTACCCTAAAAAACCCCAGAAAATACTGAAAAATACTGCTCAATGGAGGCGTGATGACGTCATCGGGTGCCGTTCATAAGTCCGAAATGCCGTAAGTCGGGGGCGTCGTAACTCAAGGACTGCCTGTACTACTGTGTACCCTGAAGTAGCTCTCGATCGGTCTCAAAAGTTTGATGACCTCTATAGTAGATGGATGGATGGAGCACGAAAGCCGGCGGGCAATAGTCATTCATACAAAAAGAGTCCAGCCTTTAATACATTTTTGCTTTGAAGATTATTTCTACTATATGGCAAATCGACCTTCCTTACACCCGGTATCCCATTCAAACGTCAGCAGCGAGCTGCCCCCGCCTCTTTCCCCCCATCTGTGAATGAAAATACAGAAAAACACACACACATACACAATAACACAACAAATTCGCTGCTCGGTTGTTGAAACACAAGGCTGGCGAGTGGAGCCAGCGCCGGCAACAGTGTGTTACTGTGCAGCGGTGGGCGTCGTCGGGGGTGATTAGATTCACTGTGTGGATCACGGCGGGGAGAGAGGATGACTCACTCCCGTCTGATGTGATGTTTCACCCCGCAACAGCTCGGCAGTGCGGTGGCACGCCGCTGCTCCGGCCGGACACACCGAGAACACACGAGAAACAACTTTATCCAGCCGCCCCGGCTCTGTTCCGCTTTGTTTCTTAAAGTTAAAGTGCAGTTTGGAGCGGGTCGTGATCGGATACATTCGTGACGGTTGATTGCCATGGAAACAGTTGCGCTCGCGCGCTGAGAGAGAGAGGGCGGGAACCGCTGTTAACTTCAGGGTCGGATAAAGCTGTGGGATACAAAATTCCATTAATAAAAATTATTTGCGCCTGCGTTGACTTTTCACGGCAACTTCCACCACCAACCAGGTGAGTTTTTATTTATTTGTTATTATTTATTATCCGTGCAGGTTGAGTTTGTTGTGTTTATTTCGTTTAACCTCTGCACATTGTTCAGTTTCAGTCTGTTAATGTGGACAGTGTTGCGTTTAATGACGTTTACATGACAGGACATTTTATGGCGCATTTTCTGTTGGTGTTGAAAGATCCCAGGGGAGCCAGTGAGTGATGCTTTGCTCGGCGGCTGTATGACTCATATGGTGTTATCTGTAAAGAAGTGGCAGAGGAGCAGTCCTGCTGCAGGACGAGCTGCTGCAGAGCCCCCTGAGAGGCGCCAGAGGCTGCTGTGGGCCCTGCAGGAGGCTCTGCACCTGCACTGGAGGGCCACCAAAACACACCAGCATACACACACCAGCCCTATCTGCTACCTGTTTTAAAGCTTCATCTAAAATCATAAAGCAAGAGAAGAGTCAGCTTTATGTTTTTATTTTTTTTAGGTGTGCTTTTGATGCTGATGTGGTTATTTTATTTTTGTATTCATGCACGTGTATGTTTTTGAACAAATGTATTCGATAGAGGTAAATTTGTAATAATTAGTTCCCTTTGGTTCTGTCCACAAGCCTAAAGAACATCCACCTTACCCTGTTCCGAGGTGTTTTTGTGAAAGGTGAGTCAGTTGTCAGTGACGTAGGATCACTTTTTCTCTCAGCGTTGTCCAAAAATCTATACAGAGGTTGTAAAATTTAAAAAAATATATGAGTTTTAAAAAAAAAATCATGTAATGCACGTCAGCGACACGCCAACCATGGTGTCCATGTCTGCAGGTGATTGACAGAACAGTGAGTCACCTCAAATAAACAACAATGCAGCAAAGCCAGCTTTAAATATTTCATTAACACTATTTATAGGCGAGACAATTGTTTTATTAAATGAATAAAAATGTCTCCAAAGACATTGTAGAGTTCTTAACATCATTTATGTGTCGGCCTTTAAGAATTTTTAATCAAATGCCTTGAATGTTTTCATGACAGGGACAACATTTAGATTTGATTCTACAGTAAATCCAAATAAACTAATTTTAATTCTATTTTTTTTTTGCAGTACAACTGATGCTAATTTGTTTTCATTCCTGGATTAGTTTGGATAAAATCTATTGTTTTTACATCCATTCTCACATTTTTATGTAGAAACAAGTTTGTTGACTTAACTCGTGCATGAAGAGAAAAGTAAAAATAACAAAATCTACATTTATCATTAGCGCCTTACTGTACAGTATTTTGTTGCCACCGAGCTGCAGCTCACCAGACAAGCTACTGTGTTCTCTACCCTGCGAGCTATTGACAGTTCAGATCTTATAAAATGGGAAACAATTATGAAGAGTTATTATCTTACCTGTTGTAGATGGCTCTTAAGCAGCCTTAGTTTGCAGAAACAGAAATAAATCTGACAGAACTAATGGTTAAAACACCAAGTGGAGCCAAGGCGATGGTGGCCTTCTATCGTCATAAAACAACTCCATCGCCATCTTTGACCGCTGCTCCGTAGTCGGGTCATGGAGGTAACAGGTCCGGGAGAGAAACCCAGACATTCCTCTCCCCAGCGAAACTTCCCAGCTTGTCCTGGGGGACCCGGAGACGTTTCCAGGTCAGAGAAGGTACACAGTCCCTCCAGCGACTTCTGGATCTGTCAGTGGGACGTGTTTGGAAATCTTCTAAAGGAAGGTATCCAGGAGACATCCTAGTTGAACCACCTTAACTGACTCCTTTCAATGCGGAGAAGCTGCGGCTCTACTCCAAGCTCCCTTTGGATGATAGAGCTCCTCACCCCATCTCCAAGGCTGAGGCCGCCTACTCAGAGAAGGAAGCTCATTTCGGCTGCTTGTATCTGGGATATCCTTCTTTCCCTCATGAGTCAAACGTCATGACAACAGGTGAGGGTCAGAACCTAGACAGACCAGTAAATCAAGAGTTTTCCTTTCGATTCAGCTCTTTCTTCACCACGACTGACAAAAGCAACACCCATACCAGGAACGAGGCCACAATCTGTCGATCCATCGCCTGTTCCGTCCTATCGTCACTGGTGAAGGATGACCAGATACTTGAACTTCTCCACCTGCCATCTTCTAAACAATTATTGCAAACACCTTTTATAATCTTTTAAGATTCAGTAACTTGCACATTACATAGTTTTAAAGCAGCAGCATTATACTTTGGTTGTGGCCTCGCTTGGTCTAGTCGCAAATTCATCATCTCTAAACTAAGATCATTTAAAGACCTATCTACAACAGGCAAGCTATATACAGTATTGTGCTTAATGTTTTCAAATACACTACTTTAAAAGATTTGAGCTATTTCTTTAATGTTAAATTTCTGTGTTTAATATCTGGCTAGCTGGCCCTTTCAGACGAGAGGGAAATGATGTTAAATTAACAAAGGTGAAAACTTTCATGTAGATAATTTAATGAAAAATATCTTTAAGGATAAGGATGTCTACGTTGACTTCGATCTTTGTTAAAATTAAAGAAATCGTCCATGTACAGTGGAATCTATGGCCCAAAGACATAAGGGATAAACGTTTAGGGCTTGTGTTTTCATTCTCTGATCTCTAGTCTGTTTTACTGCATCATCTGTGAGCCATAATGTTAGACCTCTGTTTCACAGGTGAGGACTATGGACCCTAAAACGGAGAAGAGGTTCCACAACTTGACCCTCGAGCAAGTCCAGGCTCTTGACCAAGTCCTGACCGAGGTGATCCCAATCCACGGGCGGGGAAATTTTCCCACGCTGCAAGTGAGAGCAAAAGACATCATCCGAGTGGTGAAGGACCGGCTGATCGAAAGAGACATCCAGGTTAAAGACATTCGTCTTAACGGAGCGACTGCCAGTCACGTCCTGGTGAGGGATAACGGCCTGGGCTACAGAGATTTGGACATCATTTTTGGAGTGGAGCTGCCCAGGCAGGAGGACTTCCAGGTAATTAAGGAGGTGGTGCTGGGCAGCCTGAGAGACCTCCTCCCCTGTGGGGTCAACAGACGGAAGATCACCAGCCTCACAATGAAGGAAGCATACGTGCAAAAGATGGTGAAGGTCTTCAACGAGCATGACCGGTGGAGCCTGATCTCACTTTCCAACAGCAGAGCCAAAACAGTGGGACTCAGGTTTGTCAGCTCACTTCGAAGGCAGTTTGAGTTCAGCGTGGACTCTTTCCAGATCATCTTAGATCGCATGCTGGAGTTCTACTGGGAGACGGAAAGGAAGCAGGGAGCACAGGTGGCGCTGACCGCCACTGAGGACTTGCCTAAAAGAGAAAATGACAAGGATGCCAGTGAGGAGCAAGAAAAATCCAGCGGTTCTAAATATGACAGAGAGGAAAAAGATTCAACAACCAGAACAGATACCCCACATCTGGATGAAGCTGGTGCTGCATTTGCTGGAGAACATCATGAAAAGGAAGATGGAAAGCACATGGCACAGCAGGTGTCCGAACCTGAGATAAATAGCTTACAGCAGGTGGAAGATGTGGATGATATCGAAGATGTTCCTTCAGAGGACATATCAGAAGTGTTTGAACTTTGTGAAGAAAGCGAGCAACAAACGGAATCATTTAATTGTGATTATCCCTTAGCGGCATCCCCAAAAACTTTCTTTAAAGATGACGTGGATAAAATGATGACACATGAATGTTTAAATCTCCAAACAAAGGAGGAACTACGCGAGTTGGTGTCTGTAACCACTGCTGAAACATCAACTTCACAGGAGGTAGCCATTTGTGAAAAGAGTACACAGTTAGAAGTAGACGTCAGCAGGACTGAAACTACCCCAGTCATACAAGTTTCACACTCAGAATTCTCCTTTCCTCCCCCAGCTAAAAAGACTTGCAGCACAGACCGCAGTACTTGCAGTACTCCGGCACAGGACATTGTGCCAGAGTACTGCCCTTCGCCCAAATTACAGAGAAAAATGTCTCGGAAGTTGATCAGCAAGCCTGAAAAATGGTCACTGCTTACTGATGTATCTGACATCACTACACAGCTCTTCGTACCCATAGAAATACTGAAACCTGTTCAGCCAACTCATCCCACGCAGGATGGTACGCAAGTTTGCGGCCCAGATGTTCCATGCTCAACATCAGAACCATTTGAAGGTAGTGGTGCCCCTACCGTTCCCACTTTCAGTCCAGCCAGGACACCTCAGGAAGGTCAAAGTACAGAACAAATTGTGAAGCCAAAACATTTGAAGAAGCCACCTGATTTAGAGGCTCAAAACCAAACATGTGCAACAAACACGCCTGCAGGAAACTTCGGTTCTGAGCCTGCAGATGCCGTCTCAATGTGCTCATGGATCACGGCTGAAGGGGAACCCATCATTGCCGTCGAAGCCAAGTGCATGTACGGAGACTTTGAGCAGGCGATGGACCATCTTCGCCACCGCCTAATTGCCACCAACAACCCAGAGGAGATCCGCGGAGGGGGACTGCTAAAATACAGCGACCTGCTGGTGAGGAACTTCAGGCCAGCCAGTGAGACCAAGATCAAGTCTTTAGAGCGTTACATGTGCTCCCGCTTCTTCATCGACTTCCCTGACGTGAGCGAGCAGCAGCGAAAGATCAAGGCTTACTTGCAGTGCCACTTCGTTGGCAGCGAGGAGGCGAGCAAGTATGACTACCTGATGACCCTGCGGCGGGTCATAGACGAAAGCACGGTGTGTTTGATGGGGCACGAGAGGAGGCAGACGCTCAACATGATCACCGTCCTGGCTTTGAGGGTGCTGGGCGAACAGAACGCCATCCCCAACACGGCAAACGTCACTTGCTTCTATCAGCCGGCGCCGTACATGACAGAGCCCATTTACAACAGCTACTTCATCCCACAGGCCCAGCCCCCGCTCGTCTACCACCCCTACCCTCTACACGTCCACATGCAGACTGGACTTGTGTAGCTGAAATGTTCCTGTGAAGGCATGCAGCCTGCTTTCAGCATGGTGCTCTGCAAACAGAGGCACGAATGGAAGTTTTATCAACAACCAGGCAACCATGGGGCGCTGTGCTCATGTTTTAAACCCCTCCTGCGTCTAACGTCAAAGAAATCAAGAGGTCAGGACCGAGAGGCACCTGGAGGCCAACACGCACCCTTTCAATGTGACCACAAGAAACCCAGAGGAAACCAACTAGAAGAGTTGAGGCTCTTTCTGAGCAGCCGTTCAGTTGTGGAGGGTTCTGTACTGATCGCCCACCCGAGTTGAGGAGACCGTGATGTGTTCAAGTCTTAACGGCTAAACTTCTGTATTTATAATCTGTCCAATACCTGTTGGCTAGAAAAGCATTGGTTCGAATGAGGTTTGGGTCGTGATTAGAATCTCATTGATGTTTTAGTGAATCATTCGTCTCTGTGGGGTAAAGTTCAACACGTGACCTGTTGAAAATTCAACACCAGTTAACGTCGGAATAGATTGTTGTACTTCCATAATGTGGTAAATAATGTATCTGTGAACGTGAACGCCTCATTTCAGAGGAATCCAAGGTTTAAAAGAACTGTGTTAGTGGGTGAATAAGAATAATTATACCAATGATCGTGTTTAGGTAGGTTCATAAAACTTATTCCTGACAAACTTTACATTTACACAACTTTTAAAAACATTTTTCTTGTAATTATTTAATTGTCTAATGTTAGATAAAAGCAGTAAGTATGGGCTAAAAAGGACCATTTTGACAAAACTTAATTCATTTCCAAATACCCCTTGTAGTCGTTCTTGTGATCTATACTGGTAGTTGTTGATATTTTTTTCAAAACAGACAAAAAGTATTTTCTGAAGGACTCGGAACAAACTCAGCAAACAGCTGGACATGGTTTCTGTTCACTTCTTTCAAACATCAGCAATAACAACTTAAATTGTGACTTTTGTCTGTGAATATTTCAGCAAAACAAGCCCATAGAGTGTTGTACACACATCATGATAAAGAAAAAGACTCAATAAATGATAAAACATATTGATAGTTTCACAAAAACAGATTTTTCCATCCCCAGATAAGATGTGCTCAATTTAAAGTAATGTGTCAAAAACAACAACAAAACCATCTGTTAAAATAAAAAAAAAGTGTATAGGAGGTCATTTAAGTTTGATTTAGAGGTGCACCGATAAATCGGCCGGCCGATTTATCGGCCCCGATTTCCTTAATTTAGGGAAATCGGAAATCGGCCAATGCTTGCATGA
>JARVGQ010000390.1:28355041-28375563 GCA_031762355.1 Hypsolebias martinsi | reverse complement strand
TGAACACAGAACAGCCTGAACACAGAACAACTTGAACACAGAACAGCCTGAACACAGAACAGCCTGAACACAGAACAGCTTGAACACAGAACAGCCAGAACACAGAACAGCCTGAACACAGAATAGCTTGAACACAGAACAGTTTTAACACAGAACAGCCTGAACACAGAACAGCTTGAACACAGAACAACTTGAACACAGAACAACTTGAACACAGAACAGCCTGAACACAGAACAGCCTGAACACAGAACAGCCTGTGCTGGTCAAACGTGCTATAAAGACTCTGATCGTAACATTCGGTCTGGACCTAAAGACATGTTAGTCCGTCTTCAGGTCCAGACCTCTCTTGCAGTAAGAGACTTGTGATCTTAATGGGATTTGTCTGTTTTTAAAAAAGTTAATAAATTATAAATAATTCATGTCCTTTGCTACAGCGTACTTGTGTGAAAGTGGATTCTGACAAATATGGAAACAAAACACAGAAAAGACCTTGTGTCAAGAACGATGACAGAGAGTTGCGTGCATCCTTCCAAACACACGCTTCTATTTCATTTACCCTTCATTTATCCAGGTTAGTCTCATTCAGGAGGGGGTCAGAGCGTCTTGTTTCCATAACATCCAAGGAGAAGTTGAGATAGTCAGCCTTCCAAGGCCAGGTTCAGATTTCAACATTGTTTGGGGTCAGGCCGAGCTCTTTAACTTCCACATCTGTCTCTTACAGTCTCACTCGGAAACAGCCGAATTGTGATCACTTACACCGAAATCAGGTTTACAACTTCTCCAAGATCTCTTCCTTCCAATCGTCTGTGATCACTGCCAGAAGTTCCACCTGCTCAGCTCTGATACAGGTCCACAGATAGTTCACACAGCCTGAGTTTTGCTAAGCCCGACACACATTCCAGACAGCTTCGACAGCTTCAACAGCTTAAACAGCTGCTGATGTTTCTGAATTTGTCGACAGTCCAGATTTCCACCAACTCCAAAAAGCAGAATCCAGTTATCACAGATCCAGTTACGTTTCCGAGGTAAGAGGGCTCTCCTTCACCCTGTCTCCTTGTTGAGAAAATCTGATCGATTGCGTTGAGAGAGCAGCTGAACAAATCTATAGTTTATAATTCAGAAGGTGCAAAGAAGCTCTGAAGAAGGTTCACAAGACAAAGAGCAGAGCAGGAAGGGAGGCAGGAGAGGGAAAGAGAGCGTCCGTCTACGTCGAGAGCAAGAGAGGAAAAACATTTCTTTACTATCTGAGACATCCATCCATCCATCCATCCATCCATCCATCATCTTTACCAGCTTCTTCCTTTTCAGGTTGCGGGGGTCACTGGTGCCCATATCCAGCCATCACAGTGGGAGAGCTGGGGGGACACCCTGGACGGTCTCCAGTCCATCACAGCATGGAGAGAACATGCAAACTCCACCCAGAAAGACCTGAGAACCGGGATTTGAACCGGGGACCTGCTCGCTGAGAGGCAGCAGCTCTACCAACTGCGCCACAAGATACTCAATCTTTTTAAAATGCAACTATACCAATAAATAAACTGTTTTATCTCCCTCCATCAAAACATTAAAAGTTAAAACTGTGAAAAAAAACAGAAAAACTAATCAGTAGTTTAGAAGGACTTTCACATTTAAATTATATATTTGTCTTTTCCTTTATATTTTTTTCTCTTTTTTCTTCCTAAAATGTCAAAATTTGACTTCCAGAATAAAAAGTTTCTGCTTTATTTTAAACCAACCAGATTCTACAGCGTTAACTTCAGGTGTTTCCCTGCCCCAGTTTGGAGCAGATAGTGTGCTCAAAAATGTTCTGTCTTGAAAAAAAAACACCATAACTGGCAACCAGTTTGGTCCATTAATGAATGACGCTGGTAAGAGATGACGTCATAAGTAATGTGGGCAACCCTGAAAGTCAAACGATGCAGACGGCATGAACAGAAATTCTTATAAATTCAAAATGTTCTTTTTAACTATCGAACCACCTTCATAAAACTTCCTTTACCAAATAAATAACATTTAACTGAATAAATAAATTAATGCAAACTTACCAAATATTTCTTATCTTGATTTTCTGATGCTTCAAAAATCACCAGGCCTGACCTGAGCTAACAAACAAACAAACAAACAAACAAGCAAAAACAAGGCACATGCTACTGATCCAGCTCTTCTGCTGTTCGTCAGTGGTTGATAAACCAGCTGTTGGTGCATCTGTCGCCACCTGCTGGACAGATGTGTAAAACTAGCACTAAGTTAGCTGGATGTGAGATTTTAACTTAAGTTAACAAGGCTTTAACTAACAATTTCTTGTTATGACAGCAACAGTATGTGCAGTTTGTCAAACTGACACAAAATATTATGTTGTACCAACAAAAAGTCAAAAATGAATTTTACATGAATTTTACAGTGAGCTCAGGTCAAAGTGATGAAGGCAGACAGGAAGACGAGCGGGACGCAGAGCTCGATGCACGAAAAACTAACGAAGGCTCATGGATTTAAAATGTGTTTGAAAATGAAATCTGTGTGAAGTCCTTTATGAGTTTTGTCTGAAAGGTGCAATAAAAATAAACTTTATTTCCTAGGTTTTACAGTGAAACTAAAAACAGAATGACAGCTAATAACTTGTGGTGTTCCTCAAGGTTCAGTACTGAGTCCTAAATTATTTATAATGTACATACAGTTGAAACCAGAAGTTTACCCTCTTTTAAAAACATAACCTTTTTTTCTCATTGACATTAAGTAAGACTAAACTTTTCCTGTTTTAGATCAGTTTGTATTCCCAAACTGTTTTTATTTTTTCTTCTAAATGCTAAACTAATGATTTTTTTTTTTCTGTATTTGAATGTTTGTTTTCCTGTTTGGGCTTTTTAGTGTTTCAGCCCCATTCAGCCTGTCAGGATTTTCTTTAGTGGCTGTTTTTTCTTCATGTTGTTTCAGGATCTGTTCATTTCTGACAGATTTCTGCAGTTTTTCCAACTGTTGGATGAACTGACGTTCATCGTTAGCCATCGTCCACCTGTTCACCTTGTGCCGTCCTCTCCTGTTGTTCCCAGTTCAGTGTCAGGTTTTTGTTTTTATCCTGATGCTCTCTTTGGTCCTGGAGTTTTATTTTTGGTGTTATCCTGCATGGATGAGTTGTTCTTGTTACTTGAATCATTAAACACGACTGAAATGACTCGTCTGCATCTCTGCTGTTTGACAATGATGTGGTCGTGTTAACGTTATCGTGCTGTGACCTCCACCGAGCACTGGAGCAGTTCGCAGCTGGGATGAGGATCAGCACCTCCAAATCTGAAGCCATGTTCCTCAGTCGATAGCAGAGGACCGTCTTCTCCTGGTTGGGGGTGAGGTTCTGCCTCAAGTGGAGGAGTTCAAGTATTTCATGGTTTTCTTCATGAGTGAAGGCAGAATGGCGCGTGAGATCAACAGACGGATCGGTGCATCTTCCACAGTATTATGGACTCTGTGTCGGTCCGTTGTGGTGAAGAGGGAGCTGAGCTGCAAGGAGAAGCTCTCTGTTCGCTGGTCGGTCTACGTTCCTAAACTCACCTATGGTCACAGACTCTGTAGCGACCATCCTTTGAGCTGCTGCTCCTCCAAGTCGAGAGGAGACCGTTGGATGTTCGCCTTGGACACGTACAGGGAGAGGCTCTGGGCACATCCGACTGGGAGGAGACCCTGGACACACTGGAGACACTCGACTCTGAACACCTCGGAGTCCACGGATGACAATGGAGGGATGGACAGAAGCACAGATGGATGGATCTCTGGATCCACAACAACCAACAATCATGGCAGGAACGTCTCCACCAGCTTGCTCCATCTAACCTCAGAAGTTGTTCCTTGTTCTTCATGATCAAACAGCTGCAGCTCCTTTTAAACTTTATCAAACTAACCAGAGATTCTTGGTTGAATTCAGTTTTGGGTTTGGACCATTCCAGGACTGGTTCTCCTTAAATCAGATGGAGCCTCATTAGACTTAACATCTAGTATTGAAACATTTCCATCTTGGGTTCATCAGACTTGTTCCTCACTTTGAGTCCTTCAAACAGGATTCTTTGATCCAGTCTGCCGTGAAGACCAGTTCAGTGGAGGTCTGAAGTTCTGGTTCTCTTCTAAGACATAGTTCTGTCTTTACTTATTTTAGTAAACATACAAACTTTGTCATCATGGGGTACTGAGGGTAGGTTGCTGAAAAAAAAAACACTTATAGCATCAATTCAGTTTATTTATAAAGCGTCAAATCAACCTCAATCCAGAGAAATGGATTATGGAATGATTTGGAGCATGAAGTTACAAATGTCAAGTCAATGTGTACATTTAAGAAAAGGATCAAAACTGAATAGTTAAATATATATATATATATATATATATATATGAATATAGCGTAATGTGTATTGTATTAGTTAGAAAAATTAGAAAGTTTATTCATTTTGTTCTGTTACTGGAAGATTATTATTGTTTGAACTGCTTGTTTGAAAAAAGGGGCAGATATAATAAGATTTTTTCTTCTTTCTGCTACCTTTCATTTTATATTTTGTATGTTATCATTTATGGGATTGTTTTGTATTGTATTTTAAAAATGAACAAATTTTATAATAAATAAATAAGTAATAAATAAAAATATTTCCCTCAATTATGTTTAAAGAAGAGATACAACCTTTGGTTCAACATTATTCTAACCCACATATGTACAAATCACAGAACAAGCATTACACTTTAAATTAAAGCTTTAAATAAAATCTAAAAATAATGTGTATACAAGAAACAAAACCACAATGAGGGCAAATACATCAAATGATGAAGAAAAATGTAGAATTTTAAATAAAGATATCCTGATGCATGCTCAATAATTCCGGTAGAAACATCTGAAAGTTAAGTCTGGTCATCTGGATATTCAAAAAACAAAATGTAGAAACATTTCGTCTTTCATCCAAAAGACTTCTTCAGTCTGAGGTGCTGTATTCAGCTCAGTCTTATAGATTGAGTTTTTGAATGTCCAGAGGACCAGATTTCTTTGTTAGATTTAAATATAGATTTTTTTTTTTTTTTTTGTAGAATCTGGTTCATCAGATTTAATTCAATTCAGTTTATTTATATAGGGACGAGTCACAACAGAAGTCGTCTCAGGGCACTGAACAGAAATGTTCATATATAAATTAAGTTAACAGAAACATTAATATATAAAAATAACAATTTAACATTATTTGAGGAGCAGACTTCTTTGAGTTTAACTCATCACAGAACTCTCATTAGCAGGATATGGATTCTGGACACACCTCCAGAATCAGTATTAAAGTGCATGTGCAAATCCAGGCTGAGCAGGGCTGAGCGGAGTTGGGGCTGATTAGGAGCAGTGCAAATGGGGCATACATGAATTTTAATGAAACTTTCAAGAAATAATCATTGGATATACATGTACAAGTTATTAACTTCTGGAGTCAACCAAATATAAGATGGCTGCCAAAGCCAAATTAATTCAGAAAACACACCAATTGCAACACTGCATTCAGTTTTCTTTTCATCTAAATTGTGCTAAAATTTACAGTGTTAAAATTTGTTATGATTATAGCAGAGAGTAATGCCTAATCCTTGGCTCAGTTAACTTTTAACAACCTCTTTCCTTCTCTGTCAGAGCTACCCCTACCTCAATGTCTACTAATAGGAACCAAGATTGCTCATGACTTGACTTGGCTCCACCGCCATGTGTGACTCAGAGGGGTCACCCATAAAGTACACAAGCTTCAAAACACCAATACAGTGTTGTCAGAAACTCCCAAAGACCAAATGCTATACAATTAGCCTCACCTCACCCTCGAGTGCACCCAATACTGATAGCATGCCATACTCCGCCACACCACTGGTGGAGTAGCATGTATAGCTGGGCCCATGCTAGTCTACCGAGCAGAGCTAAAGATGATAAAGTTCTCCTTAGGAGTTATAAAAATGGATAAGATTGGGAATGAGATAATCAGAGGCACAGAACAGGTTGAACCACTGGGAGATGAAGTTAGAAAGGCTAGACAAAGATGGTTTGGACATGTCCAGAGGAGGGACAGTGGTTTGGACATGTCCAGAGGAGGCACAGTTGAAGTATTGGTTGAAGGACATTAGAAATGCAGCTGCCAGAAAAAAAGACAAAGAAGAAGGCCTGCAAGGTTTCTGTCTGTTCTGTGTTCTCTGCACTTCCCTGTGTTTTTTTCCTCTTCCTCGCATTCTGCTTCTGTGCACACCTGTCCTTAATCCCAGTCACCCCAGGTGTTTCCCTCTCAGCCTATGTAGTATATGCATATAGTTTGTGTCTTTTCACTCCTCTGATATCCGGGCATTATTCTTTCATGTCTTCAGGTCTGTGTCTGTGCTGTGTCTTCACTTCCCTGTATCAGTCCCATCAGTGTTTTGTTTTGTTTGTTTAAATAAATTTTAAAATAGTTTATTTTACTTGGTGCTTCTCTTGCCTTCCTGTAAGTGGGTTCAACATGCTAACAAGAAGATCATGTCAGAATGTCCGGATCAATACCAAAACCCAGCAGGTTGTTGGCTCCTCATTGAGCTTACCCTCGAGGACCAGCAACGACTCTGCAAAGTTATGCATTCTTATCTTGATACTGTGGCCACCTCCAACGATCCTTGGGAGAGGTTGGTGGTCACTCAGGATATTGTTGTCAAGTGTGTGCAGAACCTGAGCTGATAAGCAAAACAAGGATGTGGGAACTTTTCGATGAGGTGGTGAAGGAGGGACTTAGACTGCACTCCAGTCTCCGGTCAACCTTGTCCTCTTCCTGACTCATCTGGGAGAGAAAATCACCCCGCAGATCGTCCTAACCTCCCTCCTCATGTCCGCTGCAGGAGGGGCAGACAGCAGAACCGGACAGGATCCGCAGAATTCCAGAGCTTCCATCTACCCGAGGTCTTCCCAGATGAAGCCGGGGGAGCAATGGAAATTTTCTTAGGGGAGGTTGCTGCTGAGCCCATACTCATCAGGAGAACAACCAAGCTCATGCTCAACAACACATCCACAAAGTCTTGAGGAGACGAGCCCAGCCACACTTCCAGAGAGTCCCGAGTCTCCAGAGAGTCCAGAGTCTTACAAGGTAGCTACACCTGCTCCAGCCCAGCCGACAAAGCAGCAGAGCCCTCTTCAGCTGAAGAAGCAGCCAAATCCACCTTCCTATGTCTCCATAGGGTTTGGCCATGATGCTGCACACTCCTGTATCTTTGTGGGTGTTGGGGAGGACAATCCACACTCCTGTGTGTCTGTGGTCATCAGTGAAGACAGCCCGCACTCCTGTGTCTCCATGGATGTCTATGAAGACAACCCACATTCTTATGTGTCCGTGGGCATTGGGGACGATGACCTGTTTCTTCCATGCCTGTCCATGGGTGTCAGGGGCAATTACCTGTTTTCTCCAAACCTCTTTGTGGGCGTCAGTGACGACAACCTATTTCCTCCGTGCCTCTCCATGGGAATCAGAGATGATGACCTGTTTCCTCTCTGCCTTTCCGTGGGTGTCAAGGATGACAACCTGTTTTTTCTAAGCCTCTCGGTGGGCGTCGGGGACAATGATCCATTTCTTCCATGCCTCTTTGTGGGCATCAAGGACAATGACCTGTTTCCTCTGTGTCTCTCCATGGATGTCGGGGACAATGACCTGTTTCCTCCGAGCCTCTCCATGGATGTTGGAGACGGCAACCCTTTTCCTCTGTGCCTCTCCATGGATGTTGGAGACGGCAACCCTTTTCCTCTGTGCCTCTCCATGGATGTTGGAGATGAGGACCTCAGTGTGGTTTCTACACCAGCTGCAGCCTCCCTGGTTTCCTCACCAGCTGTCTAGTCACCCCAGTTGTTTGTTATAATATTCTCATTAGTCTCTGTAAATAATCTACATATTTTCATTCCTCCTGTGCCGGCATTACTCTTCAATGGCTTCATGGTTCTGTTCTGCTTGTCTCCACCCCCTCAATGTCAGCACTTTTTTTTGTTATTAGTAAATATAAATGTTATTAATATTTTCCTCCCAATTCTCTGAGTCCTGCCTACACGTGGGTTCACCTGACACCAGAATCATGTTAAAAATAATTTGAAAATTTCTGATATTTCTGATGTTGACTATGTTACATGATTAAGTTTTGTCACAAGAGAGATGTACATGCTACCTTCTGCATTGTACCCTGAAGCAAAATTATTGAATAAACAAACAAATCATGAGAAACAAAGTGTTGGATTTTTCATCAATTTGTATCTGTTACCGGTACATGGTTAAGTTTTATCACAAGACAACAAAGTACATAAATATTTGGTTCTGAGATTATTTCAGAAAGTTTTTAGCCAGGATGGTCACACTCAGAGCAGTTGCAGCTTCAAAGGCTCCCGGTGCGACCCCAGCTTTTAGGAGTTTTGAAATTGACTCTGTGCCTGGCTACACACGATTTATGTATGTGAACTATAGCCGAACCGAACTGATGAGAATAAAAGCAGATTTGCCATGACATATAGCAGCAATTAGCAACAAACTCAAAATTATGCTCTGCAAAATGCAGATCTTAAAGTCATCTACATGGAAGCTGTGGCAGAGATGTTCAAGCAAGCAGAAGAAGAAGCGCTGCTCCCAACTTAAGAAGAGAGGATGCCGAGCGGGGGTTATGGTGAGGCTCCTGATGCTGTCTCTCTTTCGGTTGAAAGTCAGCTCGTTGGACAACAAGATGGATTTGCTTCATCTGAGAGCGGGCACCTCAGAAGAGATGATGAAGTGTACAATGCTTTGCCTCACAGAAACATGGATTACAAGTGAAACGCCGGATTCAGTCTTCCAGCAGGATGGCAGACTCTTTTTTTGATCGGAACGCTGCAGCGAGCTAACGGAGAAATCACGGGGAAGAGGAAAGTGCATTTATATGAGTAAAAGTTGGTGCACGAACTGTATTGTGGTTAAAAAAACTCATGCTCAAAGGCTTTGGAGCAGCTAACAGTGAAATGTTGACCACATTACCTACCCCGTGAGTTTACGGTGGCCCTCATAACAGTTGTTTACATTTCTCTGGATGCTAATGAAGCTCTGCAGGAACTCAATGATCCCCTCAGCTTGCTGCAGAGCAAACACCCTGAGGCTCTTTACATAGTGGCAAAAGACTTTAATCACGTGATTCTAAAAGACTGCCTCCCAATATTTCACCAGCATGTGGGCATACCAACAGTGGGAACAACATGCTGGACCATGTTTACACGAACGTAAAAGATGCATACTAAGCTGAACCCCACTCCCACCTAGGACTGTCAGACTACATCTCAATATTCCTGGCTCCTGCTTACCTGACACGCTCCAGACTGATTTAAAAGAAAGTTAAATGTTTGATCCAGGACAGTGGCCCCATACTGAGAGATTGTTTTGGAAGAACAGACTGGGATGTTTTCAGAGAAGATGCAGAAAATGAAGGAGCACTAGATCTAGACAAATATGCATCCTCAGTTCTGGGGTACATTAGAGCATGTACTGACAACGTCTCCACCTTGAAATATGTTAAAAGTTACCAGAACAGAAAACCTTGGCTGAATGCAGAGGTGCACACCCTGCTGGTAGCCAGGAACACTGTCTTCAGGCCTGGAAACTCACAGGAGCGGAGAAGAACAATGAAAGTGCTGGTTGCTGGTATTAAGAGGGCCAAGGCCACATATGCACAGAGGATTGAGGGTCAATTCACCTCACAAGACCCACAGAACATGTGGAGGGGCATTAAGTGTGTAACAGATTATAAAGGCAGGAGCAAACGATGCCCCAAAGACCTATCTCTGCCTGATGCCCTCAACAAGTTCTACACACGCTTTGAAGACCTAAACAGACCACCCAGCACCAGATTCACCTCACCACCGGATGAAGTGCCTCTCAGCGTAACCTCAGCAGAAGTAAGGAATACTTTCATGAGGATTACTCCTCACAAGGCAACCGACATAGACAACATTGAAAAAAATGTGCCAGTCAGCTCTGCGTGGTCCTGGCTGACATCTTTAACAACTCACTTACCCTGGCAACAGTTCCCACCTGCCTGAAGACCACCACCATCATCCCAGTCCCAATGAGCTCTACAGTGACTGGTCTGAATGACTATCGGCCAGTGGCCCTCACCCCAATAGTCGCTAAATGGCTCGTAAAACTGGTCATGACCCACAACAAAACAACCAACATCAACGAGGACCTTCATCAGTACACATACTATGAGTATCGATCAACAGAGGATGCCATCTCCTCTGTGGTCCACACTGCTCTCACCCACCTGGAGCAGGACTCCTACGTCCGTCTGCTCTTTGTGGACTTCACGTCTGCCTTCAACACCATGATCTCCCAAACCCTGATGGACAAACTACTCACACTAGGACTAAAACCCTCCATTTGCAACTGAGTCCTGGATTTCTTAACCAACAGACCGCAGTTTGTGAGGATCCACAACTTCTCCTCCGCCACCATAACCCTCAGCGCTGGCTCCCCTCAGGGCTGTGTGTTGAGCCCCCTCCTGCTCCTGTTCACTCTGCTCACATATGACTGTGCAGCTACCCATCCAGGCTGTCATACTGTTAAATTTGCAGATGATACAGCTGTGGTGGGATGTATCACAAGCAACGATGACTCCAGCCACAGGCAGGAGGTGGAACACCTGGAGAACTGGTACAAGAAGAACAGCCTTCACAGCAGTGTGAAGAAGATGAAGGAGATGACTGAATTTCAGAAGGATCAACACCCCCACACACACACACACACAAATAAATAGGAGTATCTGCGGTGGAAATGGTCTCCAGCTATAAGTACTTGGGTGTGCACTTGAATGACAACCTCAGCTGGTGCAACACCACCAGTCTGCTCAAGAAAGCTCATCAGAGACTCTACTTTCTCAGGCGGTTGAGACGAGCTGGACTGGGAAGCTCAGTCCTCACCTCCTTCTACAGGTGTGCAGTGGAGAACGTCCTGTGCTGCAGCATCATCATGTGGCATGGAGGCTGCAGAAAGAAAAGCTTTGCAGAGAGCGGTGAAGGCTGCACAGAAGTCTGTTGGAGTCAGTCTCCCCACCATCATAGATATCTACACCTCCAGATGCAGGAAGAGAGACACCTGCATCATGAAGGACCCCACTCACCCAGCACACACACTTCAGGATTTTTAAACTCCCTCATTTGGGGCAGTGACTTGTTTCAAAGCCTGAATAGTAGACCCACATGTTTCTTGTTTAGGACCATGACTTTAAACCAGGAGGTGCTGGTATTCATCCTGCCTGCTTCACACTAGTCTACAAACTACTCCAGTCCTTGGAAGTTTCTGGCTTGGTGCGGTCATCCAACACTTACTGTAAATGAGTTTAACTTACAACTGGCAATGTGAGCCAACATCTTCCACTCTGGTTGAACAGAAACTAAAATGACTCTTAGTGGCAGGGTGGAAACTGCAAAACACGTCCAAACTACCAGCCAGACACCAGTTTCAGAAAAAAGATGTGGCTTATTAGAGCAGTCTCATAAAACATCATTCTTTCACATCTGTACCCAAACTGGTTGGTTCTTAGGGTCCAGGGTAAGGCTGGTCTTTAAGCATGTCAGATCAGTGGTGGAACCATACCTGGACCCCCTACAGTTTGCATACCAGCCACACATTGGAGTCGAAGACGCCATCATCTACCTGCTGCGCACACACCTGGACAGTGCAGGCAGCACTGTAAGAGTCATGTTCTTTGACTTCTCCAGTGCTTTTAACACCATAAGACCTGCTCTGCTCTGCAGTAAGCTCTGGGACATGAATGACTCGCTGGTCACCTGGATCAGAGACTGCCTCACAGGTCGACCACAGTATGTGAGGCTGCAGAACACCACCTCGGACACCATACTGAGAGGCACGGGGGCTCCTCAGGGGACGGTCCTTTCACCGTTTCTGTTCACCCTCTACATCTCAAACTTCAGGTACAACTCACAATCCTGCCATCTGCAGAAGTTCTGGATGACTCTGTCATTGTGGGCTGCATCACTGGTGACCAGGAAGCTGAATAGAGGTGTGGTGGACAGAAACCAAGGGGACTAGGACTAAATTAAAACACTATTCAAAAAACAATAATGGCTTCTCTAAGAATTTTATGTCTTTCCTCTATGGAGATGTGTTGACACACACCAAAATGCTCCAGAAAAGGAAATCGCCAAAACTCCTGATCAGGGGCTCATACATATTCATTTACTGGTTGGTGTTTTTACACCGTTACTGTATTTTGTCTTTATTTTGTCTTATAAATGATGACACACTGGAGTGTTTCATGTGTTGTTATTTCTCTGAGGCTGTGTCTGTTTTATTATAATTTTAGGACAAGACAAGAACCAGAGCTTTACCTTTACCATGACTACAAACAACCACACAACTATTAATAAAAACGTAACATACCAACGTTGAGAACATTTCCATTGTTGACTGGGGGTTCGGGGGGACGTCCTCGGTGGAGTGCAGCAACAGCTGAGCCACAGCATACTTTGTGGGTACAACCTAAGTAACGTGAACAGTGGTGGTGTGAGGACTGTATGCAAAAACAAACAACAAAAATGTATGTATATAAGACAAATGCTTACTTGTGGTGGTGCGGAGCAAAGACTGTCTACCCAGCCCCAGGAGGGTTTGGACTCCAGGAACACTAAGTGGTATCTCTTTTTCTATTAGCGGACCAATCCGCTGACAAACTCGAAGCAGATAATCTGCAGGAATGTGCTGGTTCAAAATCACCTGGAAAAGATGATGACACTTATTACAAAGTAGGACCAAATAATTTAATGACAAACACAAAAATGCCCTTATATCAGTGTTCTCTTTCTTAAAAACACTTAAGGACCCTGCATACTCCACCCGAAGGCCCAAGCCGAACTTCTTGTCACAAGAGTATGCGCCAAGTATCGTGTGATTGGTCAGAAGTTTGTGGGCGTGTTTGTCAATGCAGAAATACGTTCGGACATTCAGCTGTACGACTCTTCAACACACTAAGACAATCACATGGCCAAAAATCCAGGATGTAACTGGATGGAGATCTTGCACACTTTGAGCACGAAGGAGCTGAAAAGTGTGGCGCTCTCTTCGTGATAGATTTGTGGTCAATAGGCGGATACAAGGACAGAGTAGAGCTCTTGGTGGGAAGAAACTCGCACGGTGACGTATACTGCAGCAGGAGGGGTTTTCCAGGAGCTTTGTGCAGTGTGTCTTGTGGACACTGAACGGTGTGTACAAAAACAAACTTCTCGCAACCATGGACCCGCAAGTCGACAGTTTGGCTTTGGATGGAGGATGCTGGGCCCTTAAGAATAAAACTTAATTATAAAAGCTTACTGTACTTAACACAACCAAGACTATTTTAGTCAGAAAAAGCAGGACCTCACTGTATGGTTGAGTAATGATAAACACAGTTTTGATTTTCTGATTTCACGTTTAGTTTTTCAGCTGGTGCAGCTCATCTTCTTTACAAAAATACAGCTGTAGCTGCTCTTATTTCAAATATTCAGTGAGAATCAAATGTCAATGTTTTCAATCAGTTATTTAAAATTTTATCACTGCGTGTTGTTTAATGACTAGCAGTTTATTAAGACAAATGACTGCATATGAACTACAGTCATTGAAACTGAACAAAGCTGGATTATTTTATACTCATACTATTTATTGAAAACTAAAACCATATTAATGTATCACAACAGTCATCTTGTACATAAATGGTGTGCTATCTATTTTCATATTTGATGGCATATTAGTTAATTGCAATGTTGCCTCAAATAATGGCATGATTGCCCTTTTGCTTTCAAGATCAGTTCAAGTATCTTGTAAATCGTCGTATCATAATTTTTTGTGAAAAAACTAAAAATATGGCTACAAATATAATACAATGAATAAGTCTTTTCTGTTTAGTTATGTAAACACATTGAACACCTTATCCTCAAAGATGTGAATTAAGCAAGTTTAATGTTTTGACATTTTTCTGCTCGTCATAAAAATATTTTTATCCAGACTGAAAAACTTTGCATTCACGTGAACTGTAACATTTTAAGTGGATTAAAAACTACTTATAGAACATATAAAAGAAATATAGAAATATAACCTCTTTAAAAAGGACATCCTTGTAAAAGAGATTATTAATCTCAATGGCTTTCTTTCCTGGTAAAATAAAGGTTTAAATAAATAAAATTAAATTAAAACACTATTCAAAAAAATGTGGAATTGTTGACTGTTTGAATATTGTTTACACAATAATTAGACTATAAAACTGTATGACTATAAAACTGTATGAATATTGTTTACACAAAATTCAAACAGTTTTATAGACTAAATAAAGTAAACATAATGTTAACAAACGAATAAAATACCTGTACTGTACTGTATAAGTAAAGATCAAGTCACAGAGGGAAAAAAAGTGAGGAAAAAGGGGTAGGGCAAAAATAGTCGAAACGAATCAAAATAGTTTAATACGACTCTTCCGGGTGGCTTAAAGATGGAACAGCGATTTGATTGGCTACAAAAGAAGATTGACGGCTCTCGCTATCTGGATCAGCCAATCAGAACCTGCCTCCGTCTCCACTCTATCTGCCTACTAGCCCACACAATAGCGTAGCCAGTATTTAGTTATTTATCAACAGGCCTATACTAAAATCATCTATTTTTTTTAATTAATCACAAGTAAACTATTACATTTTTGTTTTTAAGTGGCGAGTTTTCCTAAAAAATAAAATGAGCTCGGAGACTAAATCAATTAAATAAAAATAAATAAAACAGTACATTTGATATAAAAAACATAATAATGACTAATAACACTCACCCAGTCCTGAAAGTTCCGTTTGTATTTCTTCCCGTCCCAACTCCATCGTTGCGGGATCAACTACATTTAAAAACAACTCCATTAACATAAAGCTAACTAGCTTCAACTCGACAATTAAAGCGCTTCATTTTTTTTTTTAAATCGCCAATCTATAAACGTATTTTTTCTGCAGGCGCAAGGAACGGATAGGCAGCCTGACGGAAACCACATGAGAACACAGAAACTGAACTTTACCTCATACTCCTCCAGCTCCTCGACCAGAATCTAACAAACACAAACACTGTTAGCATCAGGCTAACACGGGCACCTATTTCAATAGATTTTCAACAATATGAAGCCAAACTGTGACCGCTACCTGTGCTGCTTTTTTACAGGGTCCGGACTGAAGAAATCTGGCGATGAGGTAGTATAATTCTGAAAAGAAACAACTTGTTAGCTTGCTAGCGTCGCTACCGAACCGAGCTAACAGTAGCTACCTTCGGGCTTATATACACAATTAAACTGTAAATGCAAACATCTTCGTCGTCCGTGAAAAAGGGTTAGCCAGGACTCACCAGCCTCGGTTTGTGAACACTGTTCTCTTGCCATCACTTAATAAAACGGGCGACATGAAGCCAAACTGGTGTTTTAGCTTGCTCGTTAGCCACCGGCTAGCTAACAGTAGCTAAAACAGGCTAGTAAATGGCCTCCTGCTTTCTCGAATAGTAACCCCGAGAACCCGGAGCTTTGTTTAGCGCCCTCCAGTGAGCCTTTACTTTTTTTTTTTTCTTTTTTTTTTTCTGAAATGAAGTTAAAGCTAATTTAACATATACTGCGTCTTATTTAACATTTTACATGAAAACTACAAATTGTCATTTGCTTCTTCCATATTAAAAGTAAACAACAATTTTCATAGAATAACAATGTTAAGTTTTGTAAGTATGTATTTGATTGTTTCTGTTTTCTTTCTTATCTGAAAAGCAAAACATTGTTGATTTACATTTTGTTTTTACATTTGTGGTTAATAAACTCCCAATTTTAATTTGCACTCTTGTAATTAAAAAAAAAGGTTCAAGACAAAAACAACTGGACTTTATTTGTAACAGAAGACGTTTCGCTTCTCATCCGAGGAGCTTAAACAATTCAAAGAATTTGAGAGTGTGGGGTTCGAGTTATAAAGCAGAGCTAAGCTAAATACATATGTAGATTGCCCTATCACTTCTCATCACTACTATCTACTCTACTAGTCTGACACCCAGAGGAGCCGCTCTGGTGACATGGCTGAAATTCCTGATAGGTGTGAAAATGACTGGGTATCAGGCCTATTTGAACTCCTCTGTTCAAAGATGGTTTCTCAAATTGCTTCCTTCACCCCCTTCTCTGTCTTCACTCTAGTAATATTTTTAAATGATCCGAAGTCCTCCATGCTGTCTGAAGGTCTTTCAAAGTTTGTTTGAGTTTCGGCTGTTTTTTAAACTTAGTTTCTGTCCAGTCCTTGCACCTAACCTTGACAAGTGGAGGACAAAATAAAGCGTCTGTATTTGAAAGGCCTGTCTTTAAGAAATAGTGGGGAAAGAAAATCCAGGACCTGAAAGAATTTCATTCATTCATTCAACCTTTATTTATACGGGTTAGTCTCATTGAGCCACGAGGACTCATTTACAAGAGACACCTGTTTTAACAAAGAACACGGATGAGGTAAAGACAACAATAGACAAAAAAAAAAATTCTTCTAGAATTATACCGCTTGGGGTGGCTGCATGTTGGAGTAGCTCTGTTACTTTCATTCTGAGTTATTGCTTTTGAAAACTTTAATTTCTCTTGTCTGGATGAAAATCACTTTTTTTCTGAGGATTATTTCCTCTGGTATCAGATGCTGTGCAGCTGGAAGGATTTTTATTGAAAACTTTTTACTTTTAGGCATTTGTTATGATGTGTAACCATGACAACAAGGTGTTTTTTTAAACAACCAGGAGCAGCTGATGAACATCTCAAAAGCTCCAATACCTCAACTACAGCCCCAAATCTCTAATGAGTTGAAAAGGAGGCGCCATGGATGAATTCCCATCAACCTGGCAGCGGTGCTCGAGTACTTGACCGTGGACATCCTGGAGCTGGTGGGAAACTCTGCTCGTGACAACGGGAGGACTGAGATCCTCCACCGGCACCTTCAGCTGTCTGTTCGTGGCGATGAGGAGCTCTGTAGACTTCTGGGAGGAGCGACCATCGCTCAGGGAGGAAATCTGCCTGACATTCGAGCAGTCCTGCTGCCCAAGAGGACTGAGCGGCCCGCCAGATCTGACAACAAGCTGGATCTGGGTGGACGGATCAGTATCTGTGGCCAGATTCTTCGGATTCGCTGCAGGAGATCCTTCCTGACCACAACTATCAGCATCTATAACAACTCTCTCTTGAGGATGATGAGCTATGACACCACTTAATTTCCCTTTGGGATTAATAAAGTATTTTTGAATTGAATTGAATATAAATAACATATAAAATGAAAAGTAAATAGAAGAAATTATCTAAAAACAAACAAACAAAAAACAGCTATACTGTATTAGAAAGATGCACCATCCTTCAGTTTATCAAGTTGAGTTTTCAGCTAGTAGCTCTTTGAAGATCACTGGGTGCTAAAATTACTGTTTTGTATCGGTTATCTTTGATGTTTTTCTTGGGTTCAACTAAATATATTGGAGTGAGTCAGGCTGATTGCAAAAAAGTGCCTTAAGTTCTTATTTAAAATTGGTACAACGCTAATTCATCCTTATTATGCCTGAATGACGAGTTGAGGCTAAGTGGTTTAACATACAAACAAGATTGCTCTGAAAATAACTCGAGCACAAATGAATGAAAAGGCAGTCAGAGTCCAAAGACAAATTTTGGACCTTCTGAAAAACCATTAAGACCAATTTAAACTCTGAATGCGACAACTTAAAATCTGATGCGACAACTCAAGACACAGCAAGACACTGATAAAATTGAAGCTTTAATGGAGATCATACTCATCTGCACATATTTTATAAGACTGAGGAATTTTCATTCAGGAAATACGTTCCTGTTTGAAACTGAAGGCAGTTTTTAGATAATCTATGGATGGCCTCTGGGGTCAGTTTTTTTTTTTTTTTTTTTAAACCTTGAACTTAAATCATAAACTGGTAATGGAGATGAAATGTCCCAGTGATGGGACCAGACCCCAATGAACGTGTCAGTTCTGACAAAATGTTAAGCTTAAATAACACAGTAAACAACAGATGGCTAAAATGAAATAAAAAAAAAATCATGGAAATTTTAAAGAATAGGCCAAATTTTTCAGCTAGCAGGTAGAGGTGATGGAGGCAGAAAGGGAGTGTTTCTAATCTTTTCTTGTTACACATTAAACGTGTTTTGCTGTTGTCCAGAGAGGAAGTGCATGGCAGTGTGGTCGTATGGTTGCACAGCACCGTGAACACACGTTTACTTCAGTGGACATAAAAAGGAAATTCTCTTGAATGGCACGAGCTGTTTCATTATGTTGCTCAGGAGGACGTGATGATAAAGCCATACCTGAAATTCATCTGAGTTTATTATTTTTATTTTAAGAAAAGTGATGCTCTATATAATGCATATATACACTTTTTAAATGTATAACCTTGTGTTTGAGCTCATTTGAAGTCTTTATTACCAGCAGTTTTAGTTAAATATGGAGAACATTTAACGAACAGAATGAAACATTGATGATTAAAATTGTGTTGTTTGTTTTGTCACTATAAACGTGACAAAGTATTTAAATTTTAAGCACTTCTTGCCTTCAAAAGTAAAACATTCAACATACATTTTTGAATTTGCTTTTTTTTTTAAGTAAGCAAATTACAGATGCCATAAAAACTTCACTCTTCCTTTTTTTTAAACTAGCACAGTAAACAAACCATGTTTAATAGTTACCATCCAGTTATGGCTTATGAAATTTAATTTTTATTTTATTTTAATGATGCTGAGGAGGAGAGGATGACAATGAAGGACTATTATATTTGCTGAAATTGTGCATTCGCTAAGACTGAACTTAGATAATTTTTGCGAATCTGCAAAATAAAAAGTATTCAGTGTTTCCAACTGATGAACTTAAAGTGATTGTATAGTATATGTATAGTTTATGTATTGTATGACGAAGTACTCCGAAATAGTAAATACATTAGCTCAAACAATCTAACCAAAAATAAAAATTGTTTAGTGATTATTTTGGACCAGGATCCAGTATTTTTGATCCAGTTGTGTCAGGAGCGTGCACTATGGTTTTTAACAGCATCACACAGAGACACTTCACCACATTACTGCCTCCTTCTCTTTGTTAAATAGGTCAAGAAGTCCTTTTTTAACAATCAAACCCAGATGTGGTTCATAATGGTTTCAAAATGCTACTTTTAAATAGCATTCATTTTCTTTATCCATCCAAACATCTTCTTGTTCGTGTGTGATTTGACCGAAGACCTGCAGTTATTGTCAGTCGCCTCATTAACAAACCTCTTGTCCGCTCTTCGCCTCTGTTGTCCTTCCCATCCTTCCTCTTAGCGCCTGGAACTCCTTTGAACCTGAAAAACAAGAAATACATGTAGGACATATTCTCCTCTGGAAACATTTTAATAACTCTGGATTTACCTGTTGATGTGAATGAATAGACCTGTCCTCTCGTGCAGAAACTCCTCTCTAAAGGTCACTCCTGGTCCTTTGTTCAGTTTATTAAATATTTTTTATTGGGTCCTCTTATTAAATATTTATTACATCATGACAAATTCTGTCTTCAGCAGGCTGCTGGTGTCAAAGTGCCCAAAGATTCAGTTTTAAATCTGCTTAGTTGACCCAGCATCTCTTGACTTTAAAGGAACCTTTTTAACGACTGAACGATTCAAAGATCGGGTACTGGACTGAGAATAATGTGAGCAGCCAAAAACCCAAGAACTTGAAAAGACCATTTGAAAGCATGGAGACACACTGAGCCCACTTTAAAGGACCCCACTCACCCAGCACACACTTTTAGTCTCACTCCCCTCAGGCAGGAGGCTTTGGAACATTAAGTGTCAAACCACTAGACTGAGGAACAGCTTCTACCCTGAAGCTGTTAGCTTCATGAATCCCTAACCAGGAAAATCAGTGTAATGCCACTTTAACTGGAGATTTGACACTTTCTGTGCTGCTGATTATCCATGCTGTTGATTTCTTACCTATAAGCTGCTATATTAATACCCATCTGTCACAACAGACTCATGTTCAGGCTGCTGTTTAACACACCATATTACAGACTCTTTATAAAAAAAAAAATCTGAATATCATGGAAAAGTTGTTTAACTTCCATAATTCCATTCAAAAAGTTAATCTTTAATAGAGGATAGATTAGGGGCCCAAATTTTAAATTATTTATTTGTTTTACATAATTTGGGCTTCCACATCATGAAACTCATGAAAACAGGAATTCAAAAATTAGAATACTGTGAAGACATCAGCCCACACTACTCAAGTTTTTGCAGAAAAAAAAGAACAAAGAAATTAGGATCACAACAAATCTATCAAAATACTGTATGGTACTTTCAAAAGGATGTGTCAATCTTCAATACTTGGTTGGGAATCCCTTTGCCTTGATCACTGCCTTGATGCGACGTGGCATTGAGGCCATCAGCCTGTGGAATTGGCTGGGAGTTATGGAAGCCCAGATTTCCTTGATGCTTGCTGTCAGCTCTTCTTTGTTGTTGGGTCTGGTGCCCCTCAT
>JARVGQ010000390.1:28288710-28299580 GCA_031762355.1 Hypsolebias martinsi | reverse complement strand
TATATATATATATATACAGGCGTTTTAAACCCTTCCCGCACTCTTGCAATATTCTAAACACTGTTTCTAAACTTTAAACGCTCTAAGAGCACAGAATGTCATGATTTCCCCTCCCTGCCTCCGCTGCTCTCAGCCACGCCCACTTCTCTGCTCTGCATGCAGATCAGCTGCAGCAAGAAGTTTATCTTGCAGCAGTGCGGGCTGCACAAAGGTGCGGCAGGTACTAAATAATTTAAAATAATTAATTTTAAATTAAAATTCCATGCCAATCATGCAGCTCATCCATCAATCAGTCAATTGTGTGTCATGTCTAATCTTATTTTGAAAAACTGCGATAGAGAGAGTCTGCGATAAACGAACTGCGAAGTAACAAGGGATTACTGTAATTGCATTTAAGAACATAATTTCAGGACGTTTTAAAAGCCAGATTTATTTCCATAATGCAAACTAATTATACATGATTTGACTCAGTGCTTGAGTTATTTAAAAAAATATACAAATGAAATAACAGCTGCTCTACAAATATATCAGGCATTAGCCTATTTTTAATTAAAAATGACTTAATTCATGTGAATTTTACTGATTAAAACCGGGTTAATTGTGTTTCCAGTGAAACGTCTGTCACTTTGTACACCTTGTTGATCAGGACTTCCACCTCATTTCCTCCTAAATGACAAAGGTCCAAGACGCACACCACGTGAATGTCCTCCAGCTCCCGGGCGCTCGCTAAAACCGCCTCTGCAGGAAGAAAACCCATCGTTTAATTTCAAGCACTACGGTTTGCATTCGTGTTTCCTTCTTCAGCTACCTGGTTCAGGAGGAGTGTCATCTTCGGGACCAGCTCCACCTCTGAGTGGGCAGAAGAAGCCCGTTGAGAGGCAGGACAGCATCGTGTTGTCGTGCGGATGTTGAGGGAGACCGACGGCTCGGGGATCATCGGAGCGTGTGATGGGAAAAAACGCCACGTCGAGCGCTATCTTCTTGTTGATGCCTGCCAGAAAGGTTCAAAACTCAGGATTAAAAAACTGCCTTCAGGTTCACAGACACATCAAGGAGCAGATCCACCAGGGTTACAGCAATTGTGTTTTTAAGGTCACTCAGACCTCCGACTGTGTAAATTAGTTTTTGCCGACAGATCTTCACCTCGGTGACGCACTGATGACGTAAATGAAATAAAACATAAAGGTCAGTTATTTGTGTTTATTCTCAGCCTGTCGGAACAAAAAGACATTTTTGTCCTGCTGAGACATCTTCATGAACCAAGACTTCACTTCCATTAACAGAGTGAGTCAGACAGAGGCTGAAAAGAAGCGTGGATCAGACTGGTCCTGCATTACCCAGTATGGTTAGCTGGTAGTATCCTGGACAGGGAGCTGGGGGGAGGGCGTCGGCAGACGACTCCGACGTCCATCGGGTTGGTTGAAGGTTACTCCAGCGCAGGAGAGCACTCTTCTCGTCCAACGTGAAGCTGCGTGAGACGCTGTCCCCGTGCAGGCCGCCTTGGTGCAAATGTTCAGAAAGTTCTTGTTGTTGCTTTGACCAGTTGCTGCTTTCCCAGGACGGAGCGTCGGAGTCTGGTGGGAAGACAAAGGAGTCATAGGGAGCGTGTGTATGACACACACACACACACACACACACACAGAGGAGTGAAGCTCCATCACCTCACCTGGAGCTCGTTCCTCCTCCTGCTCTTGTCTTTCGTGTGTCTCTGTATGTCCCGGCCGTCTGTAAGAGCAGAGATAAATGAGCTCAGAGTGGTTTAAATGACGTACTGATGAATAAATGAGGTTATTTTAACCCTAACGAGCTTTAGACGGCGTGTTATCAAGATTAAAGGGCCCTACATTCTTCATCCAAAGTGCTGATATCGGCTCTCATTGACGAAGGTGAAAATCACGTCATTTTGTTCTCAGAGCAGCTTCGCTGGCCCTTCTTGAACCAAGGCTGGGCTGAACTTCTTCTCACAGGTCAAGTATTGTGTGGCTGCTCAGAAGTTTGTGTGTTCATCAGTGTAGAAATGTGCTCAGACATTCAGCTGCACGACTAAACAAACACTAAATTAGTCAAACTGTTGAAAACTCCTGGATGGAGATGGTGCAGATGTTGTGTATGGAGGAGTCTGATGAACAGTGTGACGCTCTCTTCATGATGGATCTGAACCAAACGGTGGATGCAGGGACAGAGTGGAGACTCTGTGCATGGTGACGTGTACTGCAGCGGGAGGGGTTTCCCAGGAGCTCTGCACCTCTGTCTCGTGGACTATGAAAGGTGTGTGTGAAAATGATTGTCCTGCAACCACGTGACCGCGCAGCGACTTCGGATGGAGGATGCCGAACCTTTAAGCTGGGCAGAGTGGTTTTACTGGAAAAGATTAGGTGCTGAAGCAGATTAAATTTTCCAGACCCAACTTTTCAGACTTCTCAGCCAATTGTAGGAACATCCAACTACAAACGTTGATGGTAAATGTACAGTTACTTATTACGTCTTTTTAAACTAGGTTTAAGGTCTTATGGTCAGTGTTTAAGTCACAATATGTGATGTCTTTTAAAACTAGGTTCTATTTAAATTTAAAATAAAAAAAACATTTAGTTTAGGGCTACAGTAACGCAACAGTTAGTACTCATGATGGAGTGCTTCACTGTGTGTTCAACTCCCACATTCAGCTGCCATGATAGATGATAACAACTGGAAATTAACTTTCTATCTTTAAAACTGAAAAGCTATTTTCAGAATGTTTAAAAAAAAAATGGAATTAAGAGAAAAATGTCCAGAAATAAAAATGTTTTTCATACTTTTCCAGACCTGGAGAAATACTAAAATCCATATTTTTAAGAAGCCCTGTATCTAATCCAACATGAAGCTCAAACCTCTTGTGATTCCTTCTTTTCCCCCTGCTAGCTGAGCTGCCATCAGAATAAGGAGGCAATGGACTTCCTGTCACGTTCTGCTCAGCTGTTGAGGGATGATCGCGGAGTTCTGGTGTGACTCGTTCTCGCTCATCATTCGAAACCTGAAGAAAACCCATCCAACGTATTTTTAGGTTTTAGTCAAGTCAGCTTTATTTATAAAACACATTAAAACAGCAGCTGTTACCAAAGTGCTTAACCGTCCCGAGATTTGTAACAGACTGTTTAATACAGGTATAAGGCTGAAGAGTCAATGTTTACAGGATCAGAGACAGCAGCAGAGCTAGTGCTAAACACAACAACTTCAGTCTTCTGATCATTAAAACTTAAACTTGAAGCTATCCATGTCTTAATGTCATCAAGACAGAGGATGAATGGAGCAAGAACTGTGTAAGGTATTACACATCATTTCACATTATACAACTGGGTTGGATGGACGGCCTTGGTCACTCGTAGACTCCACCATTGGCATATTTTAAAAAAATAAAAATAGGACTTATTCCATGGTTTTTATTGGCCTTTATTAAGAGAAAGTCTACTGGTGGACACACTCTTCGTTGTGAGAAATTATTTTTACTTTTGGTGCCTAAAGTCCAAACTGAACTTGGAAAGAAATCTTTTCAGTTTTCTGCTCCCCCTTCTTGGAACCAGTTGCAGAAATATGTGAGCCTAAAGGAGCTGTTCCCACTTAAATGTTTTTAAGGCTGTTCTTGCTGATTTGGAGAAAGAATCATCTGTAAATGTTTTAATTGAGGAATCTTTTAATTTTTTTATTTATGACCGAGTTAACTTTTCCTGTTTTTTGTTGTAAATGTTCTGTAACTTCTCTGTGCTGCTGCCAGGCTTGTCCAGGATTCTCTTGCAAAACAGATTTTTAATCTCAGTGAAATTTGCCTGGTGAAATTAAGGTTAAATTAAAAAAAAAGAACTATTAGGTTTCAAGGGCTGATAAATCTGACGATCATCAGCATAACAATGAAATGAAAGACCATGTTTCCTAAGGGCAGACCCCAAAGGGAGCAGACAGAATGAAAACAGAAGGGGTCCAACAACTGAGCCCTGTGGGACCTCGCAAGAAAGAGGCAATGAAGTAGATACACTACTTATAACCTTAACACTGAAACTCCTGTCACTCAGATAAGAACTGAACCATTCTAATGCTGCACCTGTAATCCCAACCCAGTGTTCTAACAGTGATATACTGGAAGGATAGTGGGGTGCGGCTGTGGCTGAGTGGTTAGGGCAGTTGTCCTCCAATGCAAGAGCTGGGGGTTCGATTCCACCAGCAGTCACATGCCGAAGTGTCCCTGGGAAAGACACTGAACCCCTCATTGCCTCTGATGTGTGTCCCATCGGTGTATGAATGTGATAAAAGCACTGATTTTTATTTGTATAGATCTAGTAGCATGCTGTATGAACGGATCAATGAGGGCAGATATTGTAGTGAGTATCTTGATAAGAGAAAGGCGCTATACAAGTACAGTCTATTTACCTTTATCATACTGTGGTCAACAGTATGAAAAGCAGCAGTAAGGTCCAGGAGTACAAGCAGCACAAACTGACCAGGATCACTTGCTAACAGAATGTCGTTACAAACCCTCACTGAAGCTGTTTCGGTGTTGTGTAACTGTTTAAATTATTCGTTAAATTGTTTAAATAGTTTGTTTTAAACCTTCACCAGTCTTTAAAAAAAAAAAAAAAGACACTTTGAAATGATGGCCATTACCTCGTCCTCCTCCACTCCTGGCGTTTCGGTGGTTTGGGCGGAGGTGGTGTAGCGCACTGCGGTGATCTGCCCCTGAATTGCCAGACGTTTATGTTCTCTGTATTGCAGCGTCTCCAACTCTGTCTTGAGGTCAGCCGCAGCAACCAGAGGAGTTTGACCTTAAAGTGAGAAGGAAAAGATTTAAAACGGAAAATCTTCAATGATGACAGTTCTTTGTTCTTTTATAAAACATGTCAAAATAAAAGACACTATTATTTTTCTGAATCTAATTAAACATTCTGAGGTCAACAACATACCGGTGCATCATTTTGTTTCTTACCTGCCCTGTCTGTTGTCTGTGTAAATATCTGCGGTGGGTGAGGGTAACTGTAATGGCCGCCAACAGCAGTCTTCTGCAGAACGACATTGTCCTTCAGGGTCTTGGTCCACTGGATGAAGCTCTTCACTCTGGGGTCATTCACATACGGCTGACCCTTGTGGTAGCCTGTGGACACAGAATGATCTTAGACTTTAAATCAGTGCCTCGACCACGGTGTTAGCAGACCGATGAAGCAGTGACAATCACCCGTGATGAAGATCTCTGTTTCACAGCTGCTTGTGAGGTACGGCAACGAGCCTTCCACCTGACAAACCCTCATCTGAGTGCACACCAGGTACGTCACTACAAGAAAAAGATGCGTTAGAAGAAAAATGACAGATTTCTAAATTAAGCAGCAGAGCTGGTATTTGAGGTGATGTGGCTCACTTGGACAAATCTGACTGAATATTTCAGGCTGAGATGAAGAATAAAGCTCCAAGACAAACGGCAGGTCCGACGTTCCATCCACTGCGTGCAGCCAGCGATAGGTCCAGTATTTCTCTGGCGCTAAGACGTGAACATGTGTAGACGGTAAACATAAACAAGTGTAAGAATCAATTCAACTGAAAGAGAAAACACAAACCTTTGTTCCCTTTGCTCCTGACGCTTTCAACACGGCCAGCAAACGTCACCAAACCAATGAGGTCACACGCAGCGTTGTTGGCTAGTTGTTCTAACTGAGACCTGCAAGAGTCAGAAAAACAAAGTGTTTGTTTATCTGACTTGAAAAACAAAAGATGGAACAATATGAAAAGAGCTGTGTCTACATGCAAATGTGGCATCGCAATAATAAAAAGCGGCGTTTCATCACCTGCTGGTGAACCGGTAGGAAACCTCGGGCAGCCCCCACTGAGGCAGGACGCTCTTCTGTGGGACCACGGTGATGACTGAAGCCGGGTTACGAGCGTTCAGGCAGATTTCTAAAGAAGAAACGTTTGATAAGGTGAAAATGTGTTAACTGAGGATTCACTACATTTAGCTACATATAGCTTGTTTAACCAGATACGCTACAAGCAGAACCTGCTCCCTGACATCAGAACCATATATATACTGTATTTACCACTTAAAGTGCTAAACAATTAGCATCTTGTTTATATAATTTGACTTCCAGGAGTTAACTACCTTTTGTAAAACATTTGCAATTGTGCCTGCAGGCGACCACAGTGCTAAAATCACTGTATAGCATTTCATAATATGGTATTCCAGCTATTATTCTACAGTAAGATAATATTTTGATTCTGCTGCTTTCATATGTTACATCCCACTACAATATTTACACTCATTCACATATTTATTTACACCAAAATGCTACAAAAAAAGAAGAAAAGTCTTTGTGGTTTCAGTAAAGTGTGTAAGCATGTTGCAGGCTGGCAGTGCAGATCTTATGACAGAAACAAGCAAACTGGTTAATTTAAAAAGTGATGAACACAAAGACAAGAATAACTGACGAAGTGGAGCTGAAGGCGTTCGGTTTAAAAGAGTACTGAGTGTCACTAAACGCCACTACACCTCTGGTATGATATATATCTGTACATAGTACAAGTACAATTGGTATGTTCTGTAGCTTCCAATGGGGAACCCTCTGGGCCTTTGATGCCTTCAGAGAAGGCCTAAAAATTCAGCACATGTAAAATGTTACATTTAAAGTTTTAACTTAATATTTATTTTACATAAAATATATACTTTAGTTTAATTTTCCTTACCATTTGCTACCGTAATTTCTCTTATCTTCTGTAAACTACTTAGCAGTTGAGCAAAATCCTTTTTTTAATTCGTGAATGTAGTTATCCAAGCAGATTCTTTCAAACTTACGTCTCACGGCAGAAAACACGTTTTATGGTTCTTTCTCATCGGTTAGGACTTCACTGTCAGGAGAGAAGGCTGAGCTCAGTCAGAGGCTCTGCAGGATGAGTGTGTTTAATAACTGACAGGAAAATTAACCAATCAGTGTTGAGGTAGAGTGGGTGGGACCAAAACACAGGACTCTGTGCCTTCAGGAAGGCCCTGCAGGAGTTATTTTAGCCCACATAAAGATGAGTGGATTGTGAAACTGAAGGAAAAGTGATGCAATCAGGCTGTGACTCGGTTGTCTTGTTAGTATTTATTAGATAGCTACAATATTACTTTCTAACAGGAAGCCTATTGTGGTTCTCTACTAGTTGCTTCATTTGATTGTTGCAAACTCTGAATATAACCATATTCAATTTAGGATGATCATTTTACTTAGACAACACCGTCTTTGTCAGAATAAGATTAATTTGATCAAAAACTAGTTATCACTGCCCAGAGAGTATAAATATACTGTAGTCTGAGTTAATTCATTTTTGTCCCTGTATTCAAACTTTCTAATGTAGACTTTTTATTCAAGGTTTAACATCACAAAAATAATTAATGACTCTTTCTTTCCCAGAGCTCATCGTGTATGTATTACTAAGATTTTTTTTTTTTTTTGAATCTTCAAACTTTTGTCAAATTAGGAGAGCTCTGCAGGCAGAGGAGAACAAATAAGATTTTTTTTAACTTCTTCCTTAATCGAACTGATCACAAATTAAAAAAAAAAATCTGTCTTCCTCCATAATTATTAGTAAAGAAAATATGTTAAAAATAAATGTTACAATAACTAAGCAGCGCACCTCACTTTGAGTATAAATGAACTGAACGTATAAACAAACAAACAAACAAAAAAAATCAAAACATACTTCTAAGTAGGCCTGTCACGATGACAAATTTTGCTGGGCGATTAATTGTCTCAGAAATTATCGCGATAAATGATAATATTGTTTGAAATATTGTTAGCAGAAATGTTGGTTAATTTTTGTGTGTAGTACCTTTTTCAACCACCAGATGGCAGTATAAGACTGTTTGAACCGAAGGACGGATAGTGAGGGAGCGAGCAGCGTGTCTCATTAAGAAAAATGGGAGGGAGACCCCTTGATGTGATGTGGGCTGTCTCTCCTTCCTGCTTTTCAGTTCTCAAAACAGGGGACGCTCAGTGTGGTTTGAGCTCTTTAGCATAGCATTTTTCATACAAAGCGTTTAATTAAAAAAATAAGTAAACAAGTTCTCAACTTCTTTTTGCAGAGAAAAACAACTTTTTACACGAAGACACGGGTTTCAACCGGGAATTTTGGAGCTTGGACAAGACGGAGGTTTTTTCCCCCAAGGTCAGCCTGTTAACTTAGCTCGTAGCTTAGCTTCTCAGCTTAGCTGTTTTTAACGATCCAAAAACACGACTTTGGACAATAAAAAGAATTAAAGAGAAAAGAGAAAGGGAGGAGTCAGTGAAGAACACTGGAGCTGAACCTTTAGTCATCCAGTGTCTTCAGTGGAAAGAGAGAGACACGAAGAAACGATAGTCAATAAATGAAAATGAGGTCAATAACTTTCATTAATCATGTGATTAATTGGTTTATTGTTTATCGTGACAGACCTACTTCTAAGACTAGTGTAAACTCTAAGCTGTGTGCAACGTTTGTTTTAACACAAAACTTAAGGATTGATGAAATGTTACATACCAACAGAGGTAAAGTTCTTCAATCTGTGATGGTCCATTTGTGGGCGAGATCTGTTGGAATAACTCTGCTTCAGCGTGTAATTCTGCAGGTACAACACGACGCCGACCTTCATTCTCTCGTAAAACTCGGGACAGAGCTCGTTCCAAAGCACAAGCGACATTATGCCGCTCTGGTCAGCAACTTCAAAATACGCCTGAAATACAAAAAAAACAGCAGCTACGTTAAAAAGGTGCACGAGAAGAAGGTTAGGTAACAATGTTATCAGCGATACAAACTCACCTGATAGGGGTAATCAATCCTGAGCCCGAATTTTCCGTAGTATCTCAACCTGGACTTGTGAAGTATCTTCACCAGGAGAGGCTTCAACGAGACTCTGAGCGAGGACTCCAGTCTACTCAGGAGAGTAACTTTAGACACTGACATAAAAATAAAACAGATCCTTAGGAACTGAACAGCTTTTTAGACTGCCTATGAAAATTTGATGTTGCTCAAAAAAGAAAACATATACAGTTCCATTAACATTTACCAATCAAGGAAAAGATTATGGCTGTGTGGCTGGTATAAACAGTGAGCAAATGTTTGCAAATACATTTTAGCTAATAGTTGTATGAAATTAAAAACTGTGGTTGTGTACTAAATAAACAGTTTTCCTCAACTAAACATTAAGACTTTCATCCAATAGTCTGATATGTATCACCGATTTCATGTTAAAAGGTCAGTTTTCTATCTCTTACAACCAGAATTTGTTTGATATCTTTATCATCTTATAAAAAAAAACGCTATGTGATTATTACTGAGTTTTGAATGTTTGGTGTCATTTATTTGGAGAAACTTTTAGTTAGAAAAGCCAGTAAAAGAAATAAATGAAGACATTTTTTGATTATAACCCAAGTCACTTATCAGATAAAGTATTATTAACATAGATTTAGCTTTGCTTTGTTTTTCGAATCTAACAGGGCACAAATTAAGCAGTTTTAAGACAACATACTATATTAAATATTAGAAATATAGAGATAAATATAATGTAAATATAGTATACTGATCCTTATTATAGTTTACACAAAAAAAATACAAGTGTCAGATCAGCAGGAACCTCACCGTCCAGACCCGGGTCAGAAGACGGAGACCTGGAGGTCCAGATGTCCCCCTCCGGGTCTTCGTTGTTCCACAGAGACAGGTAGTGCTTGCGGCCCACCTGCAGGGGAGCATCCCTCAGCAGCACCAGGCTCCTCTCCATGCCCTGCTTCACCAGCATGGGCAGCGAATCCACGTCATCACCGCGGGACAGGACAGCCGACCTCCCCGCCACACAGCTCAGCTCTTCAATGCAGATGTAGCCATGGCCCAGTCTCCTCTCGTTGTAAACAAAGGAGCACCGCCTGACGCTGATGTCGCCCCCGGTCTTTAGCTTGTTTCTGTGCACCAGTTGGTTCAAACTGGGGTGAAGGAAGCATTTGGCTCGCCAGTATCCGTCTGTGACCGTCACGTCGTAGATGTAGCTGTCAAGCTGCTGGCCGTCAGCCTGCTCAGACAAATACCTCTGGAGAGCAACGACAGCGACAGGAGCGGCCTCCTCGGCTGAGAGCTTCAGGCTCTGCGTGCACGATAAACGCGCCAACGTCCTTTGAAGAAACGACGGCTGACTAGTCACCACCGAAGAAGAAGAGCTATCCTCCATGAACGGTTTATTAGAAAAAACAGTTCAAGTAGCTCATTTTAGCTGATAAGTTACTTCTATTAGGTTACTAAAATAGCGCATATAAATAATTATCTTATAACTAACTCTTAACTGTAAATATTAAATTATGGGAGGACTTTGTTAAGAGTTACCGTTGGCTACAAACATTGCGGCGCTGTTTGATGGCGTCACATTATATTTTCATCTCGAAAACGAATACAAATAAAAGTACTTTGTTTATAAAGTATACTTTTAACGTTACAGTTGAAAATACATCACGTAATTTTAATTTGATCCAAAAGTAAGATTTGAAATGTCCTCTTTAAAATTCGCGCAAAACTGCGGAGAACGTTTAGTCAACGTAACGTCATCAATGCGACGATTGGACGATGTTTTGTAGTCCTTTTTATAGCTTCTGTAGTCACGCCCCAAAAACTGGAAAAATACTTTTTTTTTTTTTGCATGTTATTTTACAGTTTACATTTAAATAGGTCAAGAAGTGTTATTTTTGTTGCTTGATCTTGAGTCTCTTGTTAATTGTGTGACATTTGAGAATTTTAATATTTTTATAAATCTACCCTGATGCATGCTCAATAATCCAGGTAGAAAAACCTAAAAAAGCTAAGTCTGGTCCTCTGGACATTCAAAAAACAAAACAAAACAAAGCAAAAAAATTGTAGAAACGTT
>JARVGQ010000390.1:28260696-28272665 GCA_031762355.1 Hypsolebias martinsi | reverse complement strand
AACTGGAGAGCTATGATCTCTCCCACTAACTCCAGTTAAGACTCTGGCAGCAGCAAAGACCAGTGACTCATTTGGAAAACAAGTCTGTTTCAGCTGATTTCAGAGGTTACATAAACAGATACCTGCATCACACTGACCAGACAATACTGTAATTGTATCTGCTGGTTAACTGGTAATCGTTGTGTTGAACTGTGAGACAGAACCGACCAGTTAAAAAAATTTTTTTTGAACTTGTCATGAACTCCATGACATGGAGCCATGGGGGGAGTGGTGGCTCAGAGGTTAGAGAAGGCGAGCCTGTGATTGGAAGGTTGCCGGCTCGACCCCTCGGACCAACAACATCAAAATGTACCGGAGGTGGAAAAGATGAAGCACCCACAACTGCCTCCACCCTCATTTGCAACACTCTGGGCCTTTGAGCAAGCCCCCTCAACCTCCACCATCTGCTCCCGCAGGCCGCCCTCTGCTCCACAGAGAGGGCTGTGGTAGCTTGCTGGTCTATGGTTGTATCAAGAAGGACATCCGGCATAAAACAACTGCCAAGCCTTTGTGCAAATATAAACAAAGTCTCTCCTAAATTCCCCCCAAGTTCCCCACCCCCGAACTCTCTCAGAGTTCCCTATGTCGACCCCAGAAGACGGGAGCAGCTGAAAGAAGAAGAAAAAACATTTTCTTTTCATTGCTGTTCCAATTTAATTGGTGCTCACAGTTAAAGATTCAAATGACCCGAGTCCTGCAGTCATGAAATCACTGCTTTTTGCTGTATGTTGGCTTAAGATAATTAAAAAAACACAACTTGCTTATACAAACAGAAGAAAGCCTTTCCATTTAGAACCTGATGACTGAACAGTCTGGCACTACAGTTTTGGAGGCTGCTTCCTCTGTCAGATCATTGTGACTGCAGTCGTTTTCATCCCTGAGCAGACAGACTGATCTCAACCCAAGATATTTTTAATCTGCCAAACAACAGCCGACACCACACATTCTCATGGGATTGGTTGCCAGGGCACAAACTCAGCTGCTCTAGTGTTCGACATCAGTTCACACAAAAGCGCACACACTTTCCCCTACAGTAACCCAACGCTAACTAGCTGAGAAAATGAATGACTGCTTGTGGATGGATTATCAGACACTAAACAAGTGTTTAATTTACAGCACAAGGATGGTGAATGTACATACCCTATGACCTGAGCACCCTTCTTCACTCTTTTGCACGCTTTCCGTTTTAGTCTCACTGTCCTCATTTCTAGCATGGTCCTCTGCAGCAGTCCAGTCTGTGTGTGCAGGTAAATGATCTTCACTCTGCTCTGCACTTCCCACGTCTCCATTTACCAGCTCAGCAGTTTCTGTCCTCACACAGTTATAGCTCTTTTCCTCCTCTTCTTCTTCTTCTTCCTTCTTTGGTTTGTCCTGCTCCATCTGCACTAGCACCCCATTAGCTGATGGCTTCTTGGCATCCTGCGCTGCGGCCGTCACAGGAGCGGGTTTGTCCTGAATCCTGCAGGCCTCCGTCTTCTGGAAGATGCGTTGAGTTGCGCTGTAGTTCGACGTCTTGGTGATGTGTTTTGCAGGCGAGCAGTCTTTCTTGTTTTCTGTGCTGCTGGAGGAAGAGCGGACATATCAAAGGGGGAAGTGTGTCAATCTGACGAGAACACAGAAGGCATTAAATAAGAGCTTTAAAATGCAGTAAAAGGTTACAGGAAGACATTCAGTCAGTAGCTGCTCAGACTGGCTGAATGTGGAGTAATACAGTAAGCAAAGTGCTTTTGCACGTGGGTGTGAGGGTTAAAAATAAAGCTGAGGAAACGCACAAACATCTTGCTGTCCTGTGACGTTGTAAGGAGCTGCTGTAATGCAAAGGAAGTACAAGCAAAGAAAAAAAAAAAAAACACCTGAGCTACAGTAATAACAAGGACAGCAGAAGTATTACACTCAGTAGATACATGCTGTCCTACTTTCAAGCACAGAAAGCTCATTCAGCTCTGATCTTTACTCAAATACATGAAATACTTTGCAAAAGAAACATTAAATAGTGAAGAGTGGATCAACCCAAAAAATAAGCACGCATGCGCATCATTTTATGATTCCGCTGCTCTACATCCTGTTCCAGCAGCTGTTTCCCCCTGCGACTGACTCACCTCCTGCATTAGAAACAGCAGCCACTGTCTGATCTCTGCTCTGACATTTATAACCTGACACACTTAAATGCAGTGGCGGCTCCTGAGCAAAAATACTAGTGGTGCGGACATTAATTTCCTGAAAACTTGTATGAATTGCATTATATTATTTATGAAGAAATAAAATAAACTAAAACAGATATATGTTGAATGATATTTATTTTATTATTGTTGTCTTTGGTTTGTGTGTCAGCAAAGTTTTTGCCTTTTTTCTCCCTTCGCAGTTCAAGGCTGTGTTTTGTGAAAAACAGTCTGGTCTAATAAATGAGAGAAACGGGCTCCTCCTAGCCCCAGCCGACAAATTCACAGCTTTATGAATTAAAAAAAAAAAACCCTTCAATACAGAACCAACTGGACTTTGTTACAGAAGACGTCTCGTTCTTCATCCGAGGAGCTTTCTCAATTCAAAGAGCAAAGAGTGTGGGGTTCAGGGTTTTAAAGGCTGAGATAAGACACACATACCTATGTAAATTGACAAATCACACCTCACACCTTAAACAGTAGGGGTTTCTTAAGGTCTTTGTTAGTCTAATTCACAGATGAGGCTCCTCTGTTCCCATCAGGTGTGAAAATCATCTGGGAATCAGTCCTAAAGCTGCATTATATGTTTTTGAATGTAGATAAGTAGGAAGGTAGACAAGTCCTGAGCTATGCAGCATTCTGTTTATACCGACAGTTTGGGGTGGGGGGTGGGGGGGGTCAGCTGCGCACTGTCTGTACGCACAGTTGTAGAGGTGGTGTGGGGGGTGTGGGGGGGGGTCAGCATGAGAGAAGAGGCTGCCTTTAGCTTTTTAGCTAGTGCACCTGTATTGCGAGCTGCTAGCTTAGTGTTACATCATTGCCCACAGGTGGATGGGGAGGAGGGGAGGGAGCGTGTGGTTTGGTAGATGGGGCGGGGTGCCCCGCTTTTATAAAAGTAGGAGAAGCACTGGTACTGGACAGTAGCTACTGCAACATTTTATATGGGCACTCGGCAGCCTTGGTCTGGTTCTGGTCTGGTTTTGATTGGCTCTGCATCCCTTGAGAACCAAGATGCTTTTGAGAGACTTCCTGTGCTGGCAAGCAGAATTCAGACTAACCGCTGAGGCTGGAAATAGTCCTGGTCCAATTCCCGGACAGTTCCATACGGCTCTCTGTATCCACTGAGCGCCAAAGTCACTAAGAATAAAGACCAAACTTTTTAGCCAGGTTTGGATCAGATCAAAACTTCCCCTCCATTTTAGCAGAAAGCAGTCCCTGGAAACTGTTGGCTTCTGGGTAGTGTAGTTCTTTTTAATGGCCTTACAGTGCAGGCTTATTGAAAGAAAACTACAAAATGTCGGCGCCTGTCCGAAGTTGTTTTTCGTTAACTTTTAATCCCGTACCGTCCCAATCACTTGAGTAATATTAAAGTTGAAATCGTTGAAAAAACGCGAAAGAGCTCGTCTGCGAATGTCGAACTGCGAAGTAGCGAGGGACTGCTGTATTGTTATTGTGGCTGTAAGCGTTGATTTTGTGTCTGTTTTCAGATCCGAGTGGTGTCACAAGAAGTCAGGTTCAATGTCACGCAGCTTGATGAGCTTTATAACTTGTTCAAAGTGAGTCCAAGACATAAAAACAGCTCCTCCTCCGCCTTTTCAAACACTCTCAGTAATAGAGTTTATGCTTTTTTCGCCCGCTCGTTCTTTCTTTTTTCAGAGGCAGCACTTCCTCAGCTGCTACTGGACCATGAACAGCCCAGCTCTGCTCCACCACGATCCCAGTCTGGCCTATTTGGAGCAGTACCAGCTAGGTTTCCAACAGTTCGGCGTGCTCTTTTCACTGCTTGAACCCTGGTCTTTCTGCTCCTCCAAGAGCACCCTCTCCCTCTGGATCTTCCGCCTAATAGACGAGAACCAGGACGGTCTCATCAACTTTAAAGAATTCTGCAGCGCCCTCGGTATGTTTTGTCTGATTGATCTGCTTTATTATTACCGGTATTATTATTATTATTATTATTATTATTATTATTATTATTATTATTATTATTCACCGCCCAGTGAAGGCAGCATGTATAGTCTCTGTCCATCTATCTGTACGTACTTTGTAAATCTTCTCTTGTCCCGCCCATAACTTCTGATCCACTCAAGATAATTTCATGAAACCCCATACACATATGCATCGTCACTAGATGAAGACATTTTGTGACCCCAGCTCCAAGGTCAAGGTCACAAATCAAGGTCAAAGGTTATGCAAGCTCTTTGTTTGTCTGGGATAGCTATATAATTATTTGTGGACGACTGTGTAGTGTGCGCTGTTCTCATAATGCATATTTTATTTTCAGCATCCTTGCTGCTTTAACGTTCGTTCTTCTTCCTCAGATAATTTATACAGTGGATCTTTTACGAATAAACTGAAATTTCTCTTCAAGCTCCACCTGCCTCCAGGTTAGTGATAAAAGCATTACCTTGAAAATTACACCAAACCCTGAAGTCATTATATTACTGTGTAAACACTTCAAGAATACTGTATATATGAGGTATTTTCTTCACAAAATTATTGGACTCCTGCAGTTCTGAGCACCAGTTTTCCATATTTGCCCACCATGTGAGAGCAGTGATGCTATCTAAAAGGACTCGTAGAAGCAGTCAAGGTCAAAGTGTCGTATGAGATTTGCAGTGCTTGAACACATATGACTTGTCGTTTTAATAATCCAGCCCATTACTCAGGATTTTGTTGAGTGAGCACTTTGCCTGGGGTAAGACGTTGTCCTTGAAGCTCTTGTCTACACGATGCGTCACTGCCTGCTTGCAGGCTGGGCAGTAAGAATAGCACATTTTGAATGTAACAACTTGCCATGGCAACGACTGGTGCAAGGCGCTGTGAGGGCATGTGCCACAGGGACGGTTTCTCTGAAAAGGGGATCTGTGAAAGGAACAAGCTTCTCAAATTACAACTGACAGCTCAGCAGCAGCAGACGAGCCCTGAGTCACCGTTTGTGCTGTTCCAGGCCAATGAGCGTCAGGCAGCAAAAGCCCACTTTGTGTCTGAGTGCGCGTTGCTTCAGCACCGGGGACGGGTCACATCCTGGTGCTACAATTCACAGTGCTGCACGAGGCGTTCAGCTCACATCCCAGGCTTGAAGCACAGTTTTTGTGTCTTCTTTGCAGTTAAACGGTGCTGGAAGTGAAGCAAACACTTCACTGATCTGGGAAATGTAATTATGCGCTTTTTAGAGCTGAGAAGCTTTTGGTCCGAACGAGCAGCTGTTTCCACTAATCAGATAAAGAGCGCAGCAACCGCTCAGTCAGGTCACATGTGTTTGGGTGGCAAAGACAGTTAAACATTTTGTACTGTCAACGTGCAAACACAACCGTGCTGAAGTCCACAGTCCACTCCTGTAACCCCACAGCGTGAGATATCACCAACGTAAAATGGAGATTACATGTGGAGGATCAATATTATTTAGCAAATGGCAAAAAAAGTTTGCTTTTACAACTAAATATGTGAAGTTTGAAATCAGGTTAGAGTTTTTCACTGTTGTGCTTGCAGAAGTGAATATTGATCAGATTCAGGTGCAGACCTCAGGCTGTGCTCTTAACGCAGCAGTAAGCTGTTAACAGACAACATGACAGAGCTGACTCATCTGGGTCATTGTTTAATCGATGCATGAAAAAGACACCCATGTTTGCACACACATGTGGTCGGTCATCTGTGGGGGGGGTTGAAGTACAGAGATGAAATGTAGCACAAGAAGGAATTGCCGTATAGTAGTTAGAAGGTAGATTAGAAGTAAATGTTTTTTTAAAGGTACACTTTTTTAACAATGGGAAGGATTTTATGACACATGTTTACAGTAATTAACACTTAGTTCAGATAAAATTGTTAAATTGAATGATATAATAAAAGACAAGAAATTTAAAAATCTGCAAGAAAATGTTGGGCTTGATTTGTAAAATAGTTGCTTTTGAGCATTAAAGCTTCCAAAAATAGTCATTTAAAGTTGTCTAGAAGTTCACATTTTATTGGCTCAGACACTTCTTCAAACTGAGTTTCACCAGAATATGTGAATAAAACTAAAGATTAAAAATGGTTGTAAAGCAGGCCTTCAACTAAATGGATCTAAACGTTGTTTTAGAAGTAGGCGAAAGTCCCAGAAGAAATATGGAGGAAGGATGTTAGTCCTGTACAGAACTGTTAGATTGCTGTGAAAGAAAATGAATGCTTTGCTACAACTATCTAAAAAAAATAATAATAATAATGTAAAACAGTATTTTCATGTTTTTTGTAAAAATGAGTTCCTTGTTAAGTTGTGTTGTTGCTAGGCGCAAGAAATGGTCACTATCAAAAAACTGGGTTTCCTCGTCAAAATCCAAGATTTCCACATATATAGTAAACCTATCACTATCATTTGAGGAAATTATGCTGTTTAGTTTTAGTGGCTTAAAATATAGTTTCAAGGTGGCCCTTCAAGATTGTTCTGTAGTGACCAAGGCCACCGTTGGCCACCCCCTGGCTCCACCACTGCACCTGGTGATGGAAGCGATGGATAAAATTGCTTCCTCCACTTGCCAGAATCTGTCATTCTGCATCGCCTTGGACAATAAAATAAAATAAAACCTACCTCTGTTGTTGTCCTATTATGGGAGAGTTTTCCTTTCCTCCGTTGCCTTTGTGCTTGCTCAGGATGGGCGACTGCGACAAAGTGAACACTCAGCATGCCTGCTGGCTTCCTTCATTCCTTAGATAGAAAACTTTACTAATTGGCTTTTATAACGTACCAGTATATGATTGTTCCTGTTCAGTGCCCTGAGACGACTTCTGTTGTGACTTGGCGCTTTATAAATAAACTGAACTGAAATAAAGTGAATGGAAACGAATTGTGCTTCTACACAGAGTAACTCCTACCCACTTGGCTTGTTCCAAAAACATTAAGGTTTACTTGCATTCCCTGTTCAGTTCCTGTCTAGAAAAACACTCATCTTGAAAGCTGAATCCCTCAGTGACGGGGACATCAGCATGCCCCTTGTTTTACATCATCCTCTGGATCCTCTGAAGGACAATAAAATGCAAAAAACAGTTTATTTCAACTATTCATGTCCTCTTTACAAACAACACAACTGGAACTTGGATCATCATCATGTCAACGTGCAGGGTTGTTCAAGTCTCACTTCATCTACCTGTCTCGGTGTATAGATGTATACAAATGATCCTTTTTGCTCTCCTGTAGCCTTTGCTTCTTCTTTCCTTTCAATTCTCACAGTCCATGTGTTTTAGCTTTCACAGGCAGTCCTATGCACTTAAAGGAACAAAGATGGCAGCACTTTATTCCACTGACCGAAGACTCTTCTCACCTGAGTAGACTTTCTGGTCAGCCTCTTTTCTCTTTCTCCTCCCCTTAAATTCACATTTCCTCCTTTTTTAAATCTGATCGTTACTATAACTCTCCTCCTCGTGGCTTGTCTGGAAGGGTTTCTTTAACACTCCGTGCTCACGTTTCCTTTTTATTTCAGCCTTTGACCTCCCAGAAGATGGTGTGATACGGAAAAGTCCTGAGAGAGGTAGAAGTTCATCGAGCTCTCTGCGCTCTCCATGTCTTGAACACAAATGCTGTGAGTTTATTTTTTAATGTTCTTTATGAATCTGGCAGGCAGAGGAAAGGTTGATCTGCAGACCTATCTGAAACAGTGGCAAAATGAAATACTCAAGAAAGAAGAAACCATCAAGGACCTGCCCAGAATTAATCAGGTAACTCGGTGCATCATTCATCAAAGCATCTTTTCATTTTGTTTGGATAAAAATAAAAAAAAAAGATGTAAATCATTTCACCTTTTTGTTTCAGTCTCAGTTCATACAATTCTCCAAAACACTCTACAATATTTTCCACGGCGATCCAGAGGAGGAGTCCCTGTACCGGGCCGTCGCTCATGTGACCAGCCTCCTCCTGAAGATGGAGGAGCTGGGACGGAGGCTGCAGGAGCCGAGCAGCCCGTCTGAGCCCGGTAAGCCTGCCAACACCACCGCTGCGGACGAGTCCGCTACGACTGAAGAGGCCTCCACGACCCCAGAGAGCTCGGACACCTCCAGCTCCCACAGCAGCCAGGACCCGACCGACACGGAGTGGTCCTTTTCTTTCGAGCAGGTCCTGGCCTCGCTGCTCAACGAGCCCACCGTAGTGAACTTCTTCGAAAGGCCCGTCAGTATCCAGACAAAACTAGGACAAGCTCAGGTGGCCCAGCTCAAACTGATCGCAAATAAGTGAAAGAGCACAGAGCGGAGCAGATATTTGCAAGTTAAAAATCAACTTTCTTCACTTGGATTGTGGCGAAGCAGCAAGTTGCTCTGATCAAACTGAAGAGACGACGGAAACCTGTTTGTCGTGCAGCGAAACAGACCGTACGAGCTGTTCTGTGACACCTTACTGACAACACGTCACTGCTTTTTATTTAAAGGTCTAATGCAGCTGAGGGTTGTTGCTCAAATCTCTGTATTATTATTATTATTTTTTGTTCCTAAGCTTCATTCTCTCATGTAGCCACACTTTCTCTAGATGTCTAGTGACATTTTAAAGAGATGTTTTGAGCAGTTTTAACTGAGGTTTTATGAAAAGCATTTGAGACATCTTACTTGTTGTAGGCGGCCCTTTGAACAACCTTTTGGTGAAATAGTGACTTATCGAGCTAACAGCTAGTCTGAACAAGGCCAAGCCCTGAACGGACTGCTGCCATACTAAAGCTGCTTTAAGATGGCTGTGTTATAGACCAGAGTAAACTTCAGCTGAAAATGGGCCATACATTTAAAATTTTTTTCTTACAAAACTACTTACAGGTGTTCTTGTTTACCAAAGATTATTTGACAGAGTCAGACATATACCAACTTAATATGATGCTCAGTGTAGAGAAGTTTATCTTATTTATATTGCATATTTTAGTTTTACATTGGGACAAATCAGTTTGGGATTCTGGCATCTTTTCAGGGCCAGAATCTATTTTTATTTTATTATGGTTTTTTTTTATGGCTGTATTTGGCCCGTGGGTCACTTGTTGAATAGGTCTGTTGTAGACCTTTTACATCGCTAGCATTATGGTGTCTCTGTTTGAAATAGCCCATGCTACACAGGAAGCGCTACAGCTAAGTGCTGGTGCCACTATTCTCCCTTTGAACTAACAACTAGTTCAGTGAAAATGACGTAATGCAAACCTGACCACAACATAAAGTTTAACTAACCACTGATCTGGAGACTGAAGCTGTTTTAAGGTGACGTCAAACCCACTTTAGTCTTGTTAGTTCAGTCAGAATAAAACTATTTTTCCAACCTGAGGTCATTCAATGAGCTGTCTACAGCAGGTAAGATACTGCTTAACCTTGCTGCAGAACTCCACTCCTAAAGGTCCAGTTTATGCCTTTAAAACAGAATACGTTTGCATAAAACAAGAAGATTTACTGCTTTCATGCAGAAATCTGAAATGCAGGACTCTGCTTCTGAGTGTTTTGATGTAACTTCATTCAGATATAGGAGTCAGTACTTCTATTACAACTACACTAGTTTGTCCTGTGTCTTAAGTGTCAGAAACACCAGCTTAGGTAGACGTAGGACGGGACAGTGGTGCAGTGGGTTAGAGGACATGTAGGGCTGTCCCTGGAAGCCATAAAGTGGCCACAGGCTTATCGAGAGCAGAAACGGTTTGATACATTTGCAATAAGACGCAGAGAGTCTTGCAGTGCCACAACACATCGCCGGTCTGGTTCCTGCTGCGTCCTGCTCTGTGCCGTGTGGTTTCCACTCATTTTGGTCGAAATCATTGTAACGATGTTTTCTGTAGGCTGTTGTAAAGCTTCATGTAAACAAAGGCTGCAATTAATGTGTTTACGAGGCGTGTATATAATGATGAGTAGACCTTTTAGTGTTTCATCAAATCTCAGGGTGACATTTGTGTAAAGGGATATTTTTCCCCCTGAGACATACACATTATCTGTTAAAGAAGACGCCATGTGTAGCATCGACCTCTGCAAACTGCGTTCACTGCTCGCTGCAGAAAGAGTTTATGTGTTTATAGTCCTGCTTATTTGTCTGTCTCGGTGAGTTTGCACAGCGGTTGGAGGTTTACGAGTTGTAGATGTGCCTGTATCTCAGCCCAGACCTCAGCGGCGAGGGAATCCAAAAGGTCGTGACCGTTTCAGCTGCAGCTCGCCATCTCCGGGGGCCAAATTCATATATTTATTCTAAAGCTTTACGCTGCTCGTCCTGAGGATTGACTGTTTTATGTGCCTCTAAAGTCCAGCTTTAATTCTCTCATTGCATTTAATCGTGCTGGATTATTTTTTTTCTTGACCGACAGATTTATCTCTCACGACTAAAGGACCAACTCAAGAGTGCATTTCTTTATTTTTGATTCTTCCAGTTGAAGTTTTACAGGATGATTTAAAATGAGGCTTTTCATTTATGATTTTATCTGTTATGTACAAGGAAGAAAACGTTAAATGTTTGACGTTTGGCCCATCTTTAAATGCAGAGTTCCTTTTTAACAGTTCTCATGCACGGGTTACAGGAAGGTTTGAGCATGTTACACTGTTTTTGTTTTTCTCCCTCACTTGTTGAATTATCAGATTTCACGAACGTCTTCTGAAACACAAATGAAATGTGCATGGGTTATGAGTTGTTGCATGCTGCAGTCAGTTTCCAAACAGGTGGGTGTTTATGAAACTAGTTATTAGCTTTTATTAATTTACATTTTGTTTACATAAAGGATGATGCTCAAGATCAGATCTCATGCAAAACCATTTTTTTTTTTTTTTTTTTTTTTTACAACTTTTACAAAAAAACTGAGCTTTTCTCCATGTGGATATAAATAAGGACAAATGAAGGAATGGCTATGTTGATAAACTTGTTTTGGCGCTCAGATGTTTCTGTATGCTTCGTTTTGATTTATTTTATTTGCACCAGAATAAAGGGAAGTGCTTCAACGAGGAATACGTTGTTTCATTGAAGCAGACGTTTGTTTGTATGAATTATTTACACCGAGCAGCATTTTTAAAAGCAGGCACAGCCTTAATGGGTTCTTATGATGTCATGTGGGCAATGTATGGTCCGAGGGCCAAAAGTAGCCCTTGGATAATCTCCATCCGGTCCCCAATATTCTTATTTGAAAAGAAAACAAACAGGTTTATGAAATCCTGCATTTTATCAATGAAATTTAAGGAAATCTAAATTAAATATCTTGAACCAAATCATTGAAAACATTTAGATCAAGATAAGCTAGTTTTTCATGTCCTTGTTTCCAGAACTAGTCTGAACCTTAAAGACTCCAAAGGCAAACATGTTTTTTCATATTTAAGATAAATATATTGTCACAAGAGCCAGTGGACAGACAGCATGTCTTTTAATTCTAAAGATTATTGAGGAGACTATTCTATTGTTACTGAGCACGCTAACTCTGCTACAACAAGAAAAATGTTTTTTTAATTCTCAGTATGTCTCTTGAATTCCTTTAAGCTTCTTAATTTGGCCCTCTGGGAAAGAAAATGTTGCCCACCTCTGGTCTACATGGTAACATCACTGTGCACGTACAAGTCAGCAGCTGCTTATGTTAAAAAACAAACAGCCCTCTTCACAGAATCCATCTTAAAGTGGTGGAGGGGTTGGAGCGCTCCTGTAATCCTCGAGGTCGTGGCCTGGAGTCTCCTGAGACCGAGGAGGTGCCAAGGTGCTTCCATGATGCATGACCTTAGGAAACAAGACACCTCACCTTGAATCTGAAGATCAGTATTGGATCCAGGCCTTGGGGCGGTGTGTGTGTGTGTGTGTGTGTGTGGGGGGGGGGGGGGGGGGGTGTT
>JARVGQ010000390.1:28238157-28253530 GCA_031762355.1 Hypsolebias martinsi | reverse complement strand
TTACGGCAAAAAATCCGGACTTACGACGCCACGTGCTACGGGTCCCAACTTACGTCAAAATCGGGTTACGAACGGTCTGTAGGAACGGAACCCGTTCGTAAGTCGAGGACTACCTGTATAAATGACTTTGATTCAACTCAATTAATCCATTATCTTTACCCGCTTCTTTCTTTTCAGGTTGCGGAGTTCACTGGTGCCCATGTTCAGCAGTTACTGTGCAAGAGGCAGGGGACACCCTAGGTATAATATCTATCCGAAAGGAACATAAATGAAAGACTTGCCAAAAGTTTGGCAAATGGTTATAATTTATCAACAGCTAATTTTTTATAAATTCCAGGCAAACAATGTAGAAAAGCACATTTTGAAAGAAAATGTTCATGAATGATTTTGGTCCTAATCATTACGACTGTCATGGATGAGAATTACATCAAAGTTTTGTGATTTAATTTCATGTAATCATCAGAAAGGAACCCTCAAATCCTTAAACACCGTCAGAGAAGTCCTACAAATTCAGTACATATTCGAAGTGTTGCATTTAGAAATATAATCTAATAATTACTTTAGATAAAATAAATACTTTCAATGTATTTTTTCTTGTTTTTTGTTAATTTCTCCTATTTTCTGTAGATTACTTTGCAGCTGTGCAAGACATTTATTTTTAATTCTTAAAATTATTGTTATCCAATCAGATTTTTATTTATTTATTTATTTATTTATTTTTGTCTCCAGGCAGAAACAGAAGGACCTCTCACTGGTTAGGACTTCGCTGTCAGGAAAGAAGGCTGAACTCATTCAGAGACATCTCCAGGATGAGTTTAATTTTAAATACATGACAAGAAAATGAACCAATCAGAATGCTGATATAAAGTGGGTGGGACCAAAACACGGGACTCAGGACTTCGGGAAGGCCTTGCAAAGTGATGCATTCAGTTACAACTTCTTCTTTTTCTTCTTCTTTCGGCTTCTCCCTGCGTTAGGGGTCACCACAGCGAACTAGTCGCACGAAGACTTGGCAATTGTTTTTACGCCGGATGCATTCAGTTACAACATGTAAAATAAAAAACCCACACAAAAATTGTAGCTGCTCTAAACAAATGAAGCTTAAATATAAAAGTTGGGTTTACATTAATAGTTTTTAATATTAAAGTTGTGTTTTGTTTTTATTACATGATAACATTTGACAGAAGCAGTACGTTCTGTGGGTTGCTGTTAAATTTGAGTCTGAATTAATGAAATTACACGTAAACTTGAACATAAGCGACTGTGTGAGCTGCGTGTCGTTCTGGGTCACGTTGGCACACAAATGGTCGGGCCTTTTCAGGTTCTATGTTCAAATGGGTTGACCCAGTTGGTTTTTCCTGTTTTTTTGTTGGTTTGGCATAGTGATTGTAAAAAATGACACCATGAGTCAGATGTTGTACTTGATGGGTAAAAAAAGAATGTAATCGAATGACACTCCCGCCATAAAGTTGTCAGCAAAAGGAAATATGGCACCATGTTACATCTTTACTCAAGGGCTCTTCTAATCATGTTTGTTTCTACATGCTTGCCACCATTCAGCACGCATGCCTGGCAATATATATATTTTTAATTACATTTTTTTTGTGGATACTGCTTTTATGAAAGGCAGCACTTTTGCTCCTCAAATCCAACCTTCAGTTTGACGCCGAACATTCAAACATTGCTTCCCAAAAAGCATCACAGCAACATCTGTGCAATTTTTTGTTTAATTTTTGTTCCAAGGTCATGTAGACACTTTATCCATTTTTTTGCTCCCTATGACTGAGCACAAGCTGCTGCTCTCTACTGAGCAATAAAACTGTTTGCATCACAACAGCAAAACAACAAGCATCATTTACTTTTTTTTATATTTGTGTTGAAGAATCGCTGCCACGCAACGCAGGAATCCATTGTTTGAAACAGAAGACATCAAATACATTAAATACCTTCTTGTCATTCAGTCACTATCAATAGTTGTATTTAATTTTGTTTTCTTGCTAAATGTTTTGTCACATTTCCTCCAAGCATATTTGTTCTTTGTTTCAATTGAAGCGGTTCCAAAGAAAGACTTCACGCCCAGAAATGCATAACTAAGATCACAAGGTGTCATTATGTGCAGCAAATGGTAGCACCGAAAAAAAAAAAAAAAAAGAGGAACATAAATTAAATAAAAAACATGCAAGGAGGAACTAATATACTGTACCATTTTCCTTTTATTGTACTCTATTAATCTCTATGGGGAAATTAATTAAGAACCAAGACTTCCTTGTAATCTTCCAACAGTCTTGATCAGTCTTTATTAAGCTTTTTGAAGGTCTTTTAGTTTTTGTTTGCACATTTTCTGACCAGTGGCCATTTCTTAGAATAGTATTTTGTTTTAATATTGTTGAGTCATTCAGGCATAAAAGGCTTCTAAATTAAGACTCATACAATATGAAGACAAGTCTAATGAAGAAGAATGACAAACTCTTGAGGAGAAATAATCAGGTGAGAGTTGGAGGGGCAGGAGCAGGAAACTGAGCAGAGGGAAACTGTATTGGACATTCTGTAGCTACAATTTTTATTTTTATTTTAAGTAAAAGCAACAACGTGTTCCAGTGTTCAAAGAGTTGAGAGAGATGATGGATGCATGAAACAGTAGCACCATATACATGAAGCTGAATGGTACAACTGGACCACCTGCTGACATCAACTGGTAACTGCATTTTTTTTTACTAGTATAGCATGTACAGGTATTGTGGGATTATTGTTGTAATTTTAGGCTTGAAGTGTCAGGGTTTCAGTTTTCTACTTCAAAATATAATGCTGTTTCAAATGTCTACATTTGACATTTTGTGATATATGTTTACATATTTACAGTAAATGTTTGCACTGGTTGTTGTTTTGTCGGGCTTTATCTGTAGCTCCAAATACCATAAGAATCCACTTAGTTCACACAGAAGCCTGGAAATCAGGTAGCAGCAATTGAAATTCTAAAAATAAAATACATTATGCTTCAATTACAAAAAACAAGAGGTCATGGCACCTGCTGCTCTTTTGACCACTGCCTATCAGCTGCTTTCTAAGTCCACTGGACCAACCAACAACCTCTTTCTTTTTTAGACAACTTACCTCTCCACTGGTGAGTGTGTCCACTGGTTACCTCCACAGGAGGCACCAATGACCATCTGGGCACAGCTTCAGTCTCAAGGCTGCCTTTTTAATTGGGGCTCTGAGCACAGTTTGTCCAGATACCATATCTAAAATTTCTCTGGGATGTAGAAAAAACTCCCAAGACATGAGTTGAAGGTGTCACAGACAGGATCCTACTTGGATCAGGCAATCTTGTTTCACCATCATTACGTGTTTGGGTTTATCATGTCTGGGTGGTAATCAGTTGACCCTCTCTTGAGATGAGTTTCCAAGTCATACGGCAGGTCTGATGACAAGACTGAGGTGGCCTGGTACCAAGTACACTAATGGACCATCCTTTGTTCTAACATGGTGCTTTTGATAGACAATTCATGAGCAGCACAGATGTCCAACTACAAAACATGGCTCAACTTGAAAGGCTGTTAGTCCCAGTCACCAGGTAACTCTGTTGTTGCCCTCGTCTGCCTGATGTGCCCCCACATTATTGATTAAATCGGCAAGAGACGGCGTTTCCATTTCTAACACTCCAAAAGGCAGGGTTGTTTAAACTGTTGTTCGATGCACATACACAAACAAGAGTTAGAATCTTCCCTCCTGCTGCTTGGAGCCACAAAGAGAAGGCCTTTATCCTCTCACAAGGGAGAACCCAAGACAGGTGCCTGTGAGTATCCCCACACCCGCTCTGCCCCTGGGCAACTTCAGAGTGTGAAAAAGTCCCGGTCCTCTAAAAGGAGTTGGTTCCAAAGTCAACTCTATGTATGGAAATCCATTCAACTCTAATGGTAAGGTCCAAACCTACAGACCAGGTTACCCAGCAGGGATGTAACATCCCCCATCCCACAAACCAGTTCCTACAAAAAAAGATTATTTCACCTCAACTCCCATCTTCGCCTAACTCACACCATGACTAACCATGGTTTTGTTGTCTACAAGAGGGTGACATCCTGTGGTCACAATGGACTATCCCTGACTGATATGCAGGAGACTAGACTTGGTCACCATGTGCGTATCATCTAGTTCTCTTGCAGACCTGGCTCCAGAGAAATGCCCTGGTTGACCTGTCCTGGGTCAGATTCTTTTCACTATCCCGGTCTCCTTTCATTGAGGTATTCAAATAGCTCTTAGTCTGACACCACCCTGTCACGGAATGTTCTACCAAAGACAGATACACCAAATAACACAGTTCCCAGGATCCTGGAGGGCTTCTAGCCTCTCTACAGTGTTTAGGTGCGACTAAATCTAATGTAACAATTCACACGAAATTCATTCATACCCACGTAACTAAAAAGCTGTATGTACACTGTTATTTTCTTCTGTTTCTTACATTTATAGTTTTGATACTTTCTTTGACCTGGTTGACTTGTGTTAAACTGTCTGCCTAATTCAGGAGGCAGCGGGGCAACTATTGGGTCTGCAATGAAGATGCTATTTTGGCTCAGAGATTTGGTTGCATCCAGTTGTAACCAAGAGGTCTCGTGGAGGTCTTGACCTCTGCCACCTGTTGAGCTTTCATCCCTGCTCTCCCGAGAGACATTGGGCAGCTATAGGGAATATGAGAGTTCTTGTATATATATTATGTTACACACACACATATATTATACCTATTAATGAAAGACTCAGCCAAAAAAATGTTTTAACAGACATGACAGAAACACAATGAGGACAAAAAAGTCAAACAAAATAGTTAATAAAACTATAAATACTTAAAACAGTAATGAAATAATAATGTTCACCTTCAACATATAGCATTAATATGCAAACCAGCACGTGTTTAAATCAAACCTGTTAACGTTTTACAGCTTCTGGTAAAAAAATAAAAAATAAAAAAAAGGCAGATGTTCCAGTATTCAATAAGTTTGCCTTATTTTAACATAGTCACTGCTGATTTGGGACATTTTGTTTTTATTTAGAATTAAATACTTTAAATTGTTGGTGATGCAGAACATACTTGGGGTTTGCTACCCCCCCCCTTGTTATTGATGCTCCCTGAAGTGGAGATTACACCTAAATATAGCCGGCACACTGGAAGCCTTTTGCAGCACGGCTCTCGTCAGTCATGGTTTGTGAGTGGAAAAGGGCTAAACTAAACTCATCTGTGTGAGTCAGGATCAAAACGCCTGGACAGAACTGGTAATCTGGGATGACTGTGTATGAATTAACAAATGAACAAACTGTTGCAGAACTAACATAATATTAAATATTAAATAAATATTGACCATCTGCAGTTTAGTTAAAGGCTTGTTTAAGATAATTAATTCAAATAAAGAAATAATCTTGTCTTACAGACTGTTCAATTAAATTGCTATACATCCATTTAACACAAGAGCTTCTTTGTTGTTACCAATTACCGTTAAACTGGGGGAGAAAATTGTGTTTTATGAAAATGTTTCGATCAATAAGCACATTGATACGTGTCTGCTTGAGGAGACAAACTTTAAAATACCACTAGATGTGTTGGTGAGCGTCATTCTTGGGACAAGTCAGCACAAACACGAGACACGATGAGAAATGTTCGGGCTGGTTCAGTTTAATACAAATTTAAACACGTTTTTCTAACAATGTTATTTCCAGTTTCAAAAGTTTTTGAATAAATAAATAAATGTTGGACCAGAAATCTTTTCTTGCAGAGTCCATGTTTGCATCAACATGAAAGAAAAATTAGGAAAAAGCACAAGACCAAAACCTGCAAAATGGCAAAAGAAAAATGTCGATAAAAATGAAGAACACTTTAGAAATTGATAATTTAAATGAGCACAAGATTTTTTTTAAAGGTAATTATCAATGCTGTCATTGTTTGCAAAGAATAACAATTTAAATTCTGTGAGTAGTTTATATAAAAAAGTTGTCATGTAAACACGTTTCAAGCATATACATTTTTTTTATAACTGCATAAACTAAACTAATGTGCTAACATTACAAAGCCTCCAAATACTTAGCAAACTTTAGTTTTACCCCAAAATATGATGAGTTAAAGCTGCTGCAAACAGAATTCTTATAAGACGTTTGTGAAAAAAAGTTCTGTCTGTATTTCTGCTCTGAAACATTATTGCATTAAAAACCTGTAAGATTTTTTAAAACTATTCTATTTATATTTTAATTTGTACTACAGTATATAATATCTTACAACACAATAAAATAAGACAAAATGTGAAAAAGGTGATAAGATGAGGTATACAGCATTATGATATTACCCTGTATGATATGAGGTGCTGTTTGTAAAATTACAGTCAAAAATTAACAGTAATATTTTTGGTTTATTTAGCCTTTCATAATTAATTTGCTAACTAAATATTTAGCTCGGACCTAACTTGAGTTAAATATCTAGGTAGTATTACCATGCTAATGTTGCTAAAAGCAACCATTAGTGACAGAAATAATAAAAATATGACACATTTGAGAAACATTTTGAGCTTTTTTGTGTGCATTTCACAGTTTTCCTTCAAGTTAAACTTCTGTAAACAATAATAAAAACACAACAATACGTTGCCTGCAATGAAACAAAATGAAGATCATTAACAACAAACGCATTTAGCCATTTTAAGACGATTTCAATCATCCAAACATTATAATCTGAGTGAATGGTACTGAAGATAAGCTGTTCAACAGAAAGTCTCCATGTGTTCAACACCTTACAGTAAGCATAATCAGGATGTTTAGCCTGATTATTATTTTAAACATGTCTGTCTTAACAAAAGCTGAGATCTCACCACGTGGTGCAGCAGTACACCACCAAGTTAAGTTAAGTTAAACTGTTTCTTTCTTTCTTGTACATGCTCTATATTCGGGTCTATTTCCAACAAGAATAAAAAAATAATAATAAATGGCCCCTTTAGCCATTAATAAAATAAGATGGAATTTTATTGATCCTGCAGGAAATTGTTTTTGTTGGTTAAATAAATTGCTGTATAAGACATAAGATAACAGAGCCTTCAGTTGAGCAATGACTTTTGGACTTTTACAGTAATGTCTTTGTGCTGTCAGCTTAATTTAACTTATGTTAACTCAATAGAGTTTGACCCAACTTGACGACATTAAACTAAATCAAGTCAACTCAATCAAGTAATCTCAATTTGAGTAAACTCAACTCAACCCATGTCAGCTTAACTCGAGTCAACTCAGTAGAGCTTGATCCAACTAAATCAACTCAACTCGGTCAATAAAACTTATGTTTAGTAAAGGAGAGATTCAGTTTTCATCATTTTCACAAGTACACGTTGCATGGACTAGTGTATGCACATGGTATGTGTGCAATGTTTCTGAGTGTGGAAACTGGTTGTTCTTGTTAATGTTCTGTTCTCGTTTGGTTTGACATTTATGCTAAAGTCTCTGTTATTGGATGTAAACTGACCGTCCATGGGTCAGAGGTTGTTCCCGGTATGTCTAAGGGGGAAAGGACTTCCTGTTGGATGGGGAAAGTGTACCAATAATAAAAGCTGACGTTAGGCGAGAGCAACTCCACTGTGATTTTACTGCTAGTACTTAAGAATTGCAATAATATCCAAGTAAGCACATGGGTTTTGTCGAAGTCATCATTTTTCTCCACGCTTTTATAAGGGGGAGAGAGGTCTCCAAAAAAGTAGGTTTTGTACACTTGTGAAAACGTTAAACCACGAATCATCCCTAAATTTAAGTCCACTCCACTCAACTTCAGTCAATTCAGCCCACTAATCTCAACTTGAGTAAACTTAACTCAGGTTAACTCAATTCAAATCAACTAAACTCAATTAATTGAAGTCATCCCAGTCAACTAATCTCAACTTGAGTAAACTCAACTCAGTTCAAGTCAACTAAACCCAACGAGTTCAACTCAAAACAACTCGGGTCAACACAGCTCAGCTGTGAGTGCTACAATCTCTGTTGTGTTAACATAGTTTGTCTTTAATCTCTCCGCGGTAGTTTTTTTATTTAGTTTTAGTTATAGTTTTGTCGTTCCTGAGTATTTGAATAAAAAATGGAAAGTCTTTAGATCTTCAGGTCATCTAGTCTGCCTTTAGTGTTGCTGTGTTTACTTGACTGACTATTTTTGCGCTGATTTTCAACAGGGGTCTCAGACACAGGACTGGATATTTTTGTCTTCTCCACATCGTCGCCCTCTCCCCTGCCTTTCCTTTCCACAGCCATGTTGTCTCTGTTTTGCTTGTACACAGCTTTACTGTTGTAAGGGTTGTAAGCAGAGTTTGGCTCAGTGATGACATACTTTGAGTCAGCTGGGAAGGGTTCAGACATCACGGAGTGACCTGGCAAGTAGGTGTAGTTTGGAGCAAAGGGCATGACTCCTTCATTCAGAGACTTGGAAGCCTCAAGTGTAGCTTTAGATCTTCTGTAGCGTAGCCCCTGATGACATTTTGTGAAACCTAGATGGTACATTTCTATCAGATTGAGTAATAGGGACACACAAGCCACTGCTAGCATGAAGAGAATGAAGATCGTCTTCTCCGTGGGCCGGGAGACGTAACAGTTCACCATGTTAGGACAAGGCCAGTGGTTGCAGGTGTACATCGGCTTGAGCTGAAACCCATACAAGAAGTACTGCGCTACAATAAATGCCACTTCGAAGAGAGTCTTGAAAATAATGTTGAACACGTAGGTTCGAAGAAGTGCACCTTGCAAACGGACATGACCCTGGTTGTCCTTAATTGAGGCCTTTTTGGTCTTATTGCTTAACTGCTGCTGGTTGTTTTCGCTTTTACTGGCAAGTTCCTTCAGTTTCTCCTTCTCTTTTTCTTCCATGCGGACCAGATGGAGGATGTGACCCAGATAAATAAGAGTGGGGATGGAGACAAAGATGATCTGGATCACCCAGAAGCGGATGTGAGAAATGGGGAAGGTCTTGTCATAACAGACATTTTGACAACCAGGTTGTTTGGTGTCGCAGGTGAAGCTGGACTGTTCGTCGCCCCACACTTTCTCCGCAGCAGTCCCCAGCACCAATATACGGAAAATGAACAGGACCGTGAGCCAGACCTTGCCCACGACGGTGGAGTGTTCCTGGGCACTCTCCAGCAGCTTCCCCAACAGATTCCAGTCCCCCATAGCGGCTCACAGGTAAGCCTCGGCTTAATCAGCAAAACCTAAAAAGAAACGGGACGACGTATTTTAACTTTCTTAAAAGAAAGAATCAAAGAACAGCAGCCTGGATCTAAAAACAATCAAGCCAATGTAAAAAAAAATGTAGCTCTCTTAATTGCTATTAAAAGCAATTTGTTCTGGGGAAAATATTGAACAACTATTGGATTAAATGATGAAGTAGTTTGTTAAAGTTCAAAATTGGTTTAACCTTAACAAATTATCAGTAAACTTGGATAAAACAAACTACATGATATTTGGTAACAGAAATGAAACAAGTGATGTTCCATTTCAAATTGACGATTCAGTGATTTGTAGAGTTAGTGAGGCAAAATTTTGGGGTGTTGTCGTTGATGATAATCTATCATGGAAACAACATGTAGATTCTGTTAAAACAAAAACATTTAAATCAATTGCAATATTTTACAAAGTTAGATATTTACTAAACGAGAAAGCACTGTATTTGTTGTATAATACAGTTATTGTGCCACATTTAATTTATTGTGTTAATGTTTGGGGGAAAGCATGTAAAACAATCACAAAGTCTATTTTTATTTTGCAGAAAAGAATTGTAAGAATTATAACAATAAAACATTGCTGTCACCTATCAAATGAATTATTTTGTCAAATGAAATTGCTGAAGTTTTATGATTTGGTGGATTATAACATTTTGTCACTTTTGTATAGTGCTAAAAAAAATACACTACCATCAAATATCCAAATGTATTTTGTCAAAAGATCAAGCTGCTACACTCTCAAGGGGAAATATGTATTTGTAAAACCGCAGTTTAGAACTAGTTTGAAGGGAAGAACTACCTTAATTCAGGGAGTAGGATTATGGAACAACTTAATGACAGTTGTTAAAGAAGCCAAATCAATCCTTGTCTTTAAAAAACTGGTTAAATTTGAATTGTTAAATAAATATAAATGAATGTTTTTTAATGAGTAATATATATATAAATTGTAAATTGAAGAGTTATTTACTTATTTTGTTATTTATAGAAAATTTTGTTTGAATGTTTATTGGATAAATAAGGAGCAGATTTAATAAGATATTTTCTTCATCTGCTACCTTTCATTTTATGTTTTTTATATTTTTTCCAAAGTACATATATGTTATTTGTTGTATTTCATTATTATAAAATGAATAAATTAATAAAAAAAAACTGTAAGAGTTCTGATAAGGATGGAATAATCAGCCAGCTTCCTCCAATGAAATCTGTAAACATTCTCGAAGGATTCCGGGGAATGGCCAAGGTCAATGTTAATGAGAATCCAAGAGTTCTGAAATGATGACAGAATGTTTATTCAGCTGGTTCACTCTGGTTGACAGTGGAATTCCCCGATGGGTGGTGTTGAGCATCAGATTACATGTCCTCCAGGCGTATTCAGATAAGGTGGCCTTCAAGGCCAGCCGGGGGAGCGAGAGTCAGATAAGTACACAGTTGTTTTGGGGAAAGGCAGAAGATAATGACATCTACCTTGAGTCTGTGTTGGTCCAAAAACAGTTCTGAAATGTCCAAATTACGTGGCCACACCGATGGAAACGTGCCTGAGTAAAAATCCCCAAGATCTGATCCATTCTGCCCAAGGCAATTGAGTCTTGGTACACAGGCACGAACCAAGCCATCACAAAGGCAAGCAGTGTGATCGGATCTCAATTTGCTGCCAATGACTTCCTTGGTTGTAGATAAAACCAGCAACCAGCCGAATCCAAAAAGCAGGAACCAGTTATCGTAAATCCAATTAAATATGTGTCCTTAAAATCCACAGTTGGCAGCAGAGATAGACACGTCATCAAGTCTTCAAGTCGATGAGATATCCAGCTGCGTGCGTGCCAACAGGCAAATCGGCTCACCTAAAGCCCGTCTTCTCTTTGAAGAAATGTTGAGGGACCAACTGGCCAAATAAGTCCATAATTATGGTTCGAAAAATGTGCAAGAGAGGCTCAAGCAGTTTCACAGACAGACAAAGCAGCAAAGCAAAGCGGAGTGGGAGGGGAAGCGTCCGACCTCGGCAGAAGCAAGTGGTGAAGTGACGATATGATTAAACAGATGATATGACAAATATTGTAATTGGTTTATGGAAACTTTTTTGATCAATTATTGAAGGTCACTTAATGAGAAATATCTCTGTGGTGCACTTGTGGTGCACTTTATTAAGGACTTGGATGATGATGACTCATTCTGTAACACTGACACTGGGATCCTCCTCGTTGAACCTGAAGGTGCTGTGCCCTCATCCTCCCTGCATCTCAGTCCAGCCTTTGAAAACCATCACTGAAGGAGAAGTGGGGATGAACACCATCCAAGACCTGCCAAAAGCCTGTGTCTTCTCTTTGGACTTGCATACGCTATGTATTTCAACTATCAACTATCCCAGGTCTGTGAATTCCACGTTCCATCATCCAACAGGTATTTCTCGAACTGGGCCACAGTGAACTAAAACTAACGTTACAAAAACTGAACAACCAGCTTATAATGTAAATAAATTTTGTCTTGTGTGTCGTGTCAGTGAAGAGTCAGGGGGTTCAGTATATTATACTCAGTGGCCACTTTCTCAGCTCTACTTGCATAATTTAATGCAGTTCAGTGCAACAGCTCTGCCACAACTGTTACTTTTTAACAATGTTCATAATGTTCGATTTACAGTGTTATGAGAGAAATGAATGTCCAGTTGTATGCTCAGGACTGGATAGTAAAACTTTGTTCATATAACACAGTTAAAGGAAAATTCAGCACATTTCATGCCGAAGTCCAGTCAGCGTTGATGGTAAATGTTGTCAATTGAAGCAGTAAATTGAAACATGTGTGCTCGATTGACCAAAAAGTTTTCCTGCTCCCAGAGCTATGCAGTAGTGCCTTCAGGAACCCATATCTACCACACTCATTGTCTGCACATAGGGGAACACCAGAATTTTAAGCTGACATAACATGTACCGGTAGTTCCTCCATAACAGCAACATCACTTCATATTTTGTATCATAAATTTTCAGGAATTTATTGCTTCAATTGACTGAATTTACCAACAACACAGACTGTGCATTCACATTAAACATGCTAAATCTTACCTTTATCACATTTCATCTGCTCTTTTTCAAGTTGAAGATTTAGAAGACTGTCTGTATTGTGTCCAGTTTTTCACAAGGATAACAAATGGATGAATGCTGCTGTGTTTGTATTCCTTATTTAAACAATTTGTAATGATGTCCAGCACTTTTATGTAAGAGTACCACTGCCTGCAGCCCCTCCTCCAAGATGGCCGCTGATTGTCAACACCTGGCGGTCATCAACCTGGTGAGGATCTCTTCCTATATAAGGCTGGAATCCATTGCTACTCTTCGCTGGAGCATATCACCATCTCATGGTATTTGTGCTTCTAGCCTCAAATTTGCTATGAGAAAAGTTATTTACCTGTTTCTCTTGTCTCCAGTGTTCCTGACTCCTCGGCTCTGGTTCTCCTGGTTCCACTTTGGTTCTCCTCGTGCCTCGACCCTGGTTCTCCTTGTGCTCAATCCTGGTTCTCCTCGTGCTCAGACCTGGTTCTCCTCGAGACCTGTTCTGATTCTCCTCGTGCCTTGTCCTCACCAGTTGCCCGCCATCCTCATCCAAACTGGATCATCGACCTGTTCCTTCTCTAAAGCTCTCATAAGGATTGGAGGTTGGACCAAACATCTCCCCTCAACCTGTAAGAGAGAAAGCAACATCTAATTACTGCCTGTTCTCCTACAAACCTCCTCTGACCGTCTTCCCTCCTCTTTCAGGAGCTGTAGAGAAGCTTCTTTGAAAGTCCTTATTCACTGTAAATAATAAACACTATTATTTTGTACCTGTCTGTTTGCCTCATTCTGGGTCTCATACAACTCTGTGTTCCCCATGTTATAACAGAAATGCTCCAGCCAAATAAGACCCAGAATGAGAGTGGGAGTGAGTAAGCCCCTGCCATCTCTCAGGTGGAGCGGATCAACAAATTAGAAGGAATGCTGTAGCAAGTCCTAACCAAACAATAATCCGCTCAGTCCAACCTGCAGGAACTCAGATGTATGGTCTTCTCTATTAAACAACAACTTCAACCTTCTCCTCCAGCTCCTGCTGACAGGTTGACTCCCAGCGTCCCTTGTGAATCTCCTGGACTGGCTTCTTCTGCCCAGCAGCTAATTGTAAAGCACTCTGAGCTCTTTGCAGGAGACCCAACCAATGTGGAGGTTTTCTACTACAGTGTAGACTCGCTTTTGAAGGGGCTCCATCCCTTTACTCCTCAGACACAGCCAATATAATTTATTTCATCAGCCAACTTAAAGGTAACGCTCTTCGATGGGCCAACTCATTCCTCCAAAGTCATGTTAACCCCTCTGCTTCTTACGAACAACTTCTGAAAGAGTTCAGCAGGATCTTCGATCGCCCCCTGCAGGCACCAAATGCCGTAAAGCGCCTGCTAAGCCTACGTTGGGGCCGATGCGCTGTCTCTGAATATGCTTTAGAATTCCGGATCCTTGCCACCCAGGCTGGATAGAATGAGCTAGCCTTACAAGGTATCTTTCTAAACTCTCTGTCTGACCACCTCAAGGATCAAATTGCCACTCGGGATGAACCTGAGAGTTTTGATTGATTAATCGACCTCGCCATCGCTATTGACGACCACTTCTGGGAGAGAAGGAGAGAACGGGACTACAACTCCCAGAGACCTTCCACTTCCGGGTTTGTGACCACTCCAGTTGAGCCTTACGCCTTTAAGCAATTTAGAGAGAACTACAAGACCCAACCTTCCCTGGGCTCAAGTCTTACCGTTTCACCGTTAGTCCACAAAACAAACACCCTCGCTCTACCTGAGCCTGAACCAATGCAGGTCGGGCGCACACGTTTGTCTCCCAAAGAGAGACAGCAGCGTAGGAGTGCTAATCTCAGGATTTACTGTGGCAATCCCAGGTATTATCTGCCTCACTGCCCGTTTCGGGGGAAACGAGAACACCAACCAGTAAAGTGGGAGATACTAGTGGGTACTTCAGCTCTAACCTCCCCATTTAAACTCTTGCTCTCTACCGTCATTCAAACAATCAGCGTCTGTCCTTGTTCGCGTTAGTTGATTCCGGTGCTGAACAAAATTTTATAAGTTTTGATCTGGTTAAGAAATACTCTCTCCCCACTTGTGAAATCTCCTGTCCCTGTCTCCGGCATAACCAGAGAGACATTAGCTCAAGTGTATCTCAAGACCACAGAATTACATTTAATTATCTCTGGCAATCACCACGAAATGAATGATTACTTTGTGTTTGATTCTCCGATCTCTCAACTTATTTTGGGCTTCCCCTGGCTTAAGAGCCATAATCCCGATATTAATTGGGAAATTGGCCGAGTAGAAAAGTGGAGTGATAAATGCCTTAGGAATTGTTTGCACTCTGTTGTCACCAGCAAGGTCGGATTTTAGCACGGGGCTGCAGCCCGGGGCCCCGGCGCTTCGGAGGTCCCGACCAGCGTAGTTTACGTATCGGATTTTCGATCAACCTGGCGATATTTTCCGATCCATGATACACGTTGGCTTCAAGCTATGGAATGGATTTCCTGAACGGAGGCGTGTCTCATGGACCCAGAGTAATAAGACTTGCCTCACATTCAGAAAATCCGTTTCATAGTTTGCAGCCAGCTACAGCAAGAGGACTGAGTGAGTAGCATCTTAACTATCAGCTAGCCAACTTTTCATCGTAACATGTCCGCTGTGTGGAAGTATTTCACACTAAACACACACTGATCACATAGATGACACTTAATGAGATGTTTGAGTTAACATTTATAAATTAATGTTTGAAACAAAATTACTTCTGTTAACCTTGCTAAGTATGAAAACCTGAAAACTGTTTGGTTCAACACAATAAAACATTTTCTTCAACATTTTATGAAAACCTGTCAGGGGCGGGTTTTGGATTCAGTATAAGGCAGACACAGGAGTGAAAAAGAAGAACAGTTCTTATTATTAACTGCTGGATGGAGGAGTCATGAGGTGGAGGAAACTGGCAGGAGTGACCAAAAACATGCATTTTATGAAGGGGCAGAGACGTGACCAGATGGGGGGGCCAGTGGGAGACGCTTATCATGTCAAAACCTGCAAATTTACATTTCAAGCTTACAAAAATAAGCATAGTGATTAGTCAGATTAATCACTGCCCCAGAGTGTGACTAAT
>JARVGQ010000390.1:28032580-28042637 GCA_031762355.1 Hypsolebias martinsi | reverse complement strand
TCATATCTTAGATCTTGTTACTGTTTTTCTTTACAATTTATACTTTTGTTGGATGTAACTGGGACCCTGTGTACACATTTTAATTTCACCACATGTTTCACATGTGGTGCGAATGACAAATAGAGACTCTGACTTTACTACACTCCCCAGTTTCCTGGATAGTGGACCTCAAGTATTTGAAGTCCTGCACTTTTGTGACCTCTGATCCTTGTAGTCTCACTGTTCCACCTCCTCCCTCTCATTCACACACACATTCTCTGTCTTACTATGGCTGACTTTCATTATTTCAAATGTATACCTCCACCTCTCCAAGTTCTCTTCCACCTGTTCCCTGTTCTCACTTACTGTTGTCCATCATGTCTGAGACAAGGCAGAACCAAAAATGTTTCTGAGACCAGTTGAAAATACTGTAAATGAAAAAAAAAAAATACAATAAATGACCTAAAGTTCATAAATAAATAAAGTCCAGAGGAGCCTTCTGGCAGAAGCTGTTCCTCAGTCTTGTCTGAGCTTTGAGGGATGGGTGGGAGACAGTTCGACATCTGAGTGGGTGGGGTCCATCACTGTGCTCTTTGCTCTGGTTCTGCATCTTCAGGTGAAAAAGTCTGTTGATAATTATTTTAATCAGCTGATCTATTGTTTTCAGCACCCTCCGAACAGTTTTCAAACCAGGATATGATGAAAAATGTCCAGATCTCCACACGCTGATAAAAGGAAGTCGACACAGCAGCACTGAGGCATCCATGCTTCAACCTCTTTGTAAAAATATAAAAAAAGTTGTTGGCAGCCTTCTTGACCATGCTGGCTGCATTTAAGACTCATGTGAGGTCATCAGACATGTACTGGGCCAAGTATTCAACTGTTCTACCTGTTTTGCACAAATATGTCTCCTTCCTTTCTATAATCTTGTTGTTGCTGGAAATCAATCCAAAAACAGCAGTGTCATCATTAAACTTCACAAAATGATTTCCTGGACATCTTGCAGAGCAATCAGATGAGTGGAGTTTACAGGAGGGGGCTTAGGACGGTCCAAATCCCCTCAGAGCGCAGACCCCCGTAGACTTCCATAGTACATGAACTCAGACTGATGTCCTCAAAACTGGAAGCAAAGTGTCTTTTTAACTCGTCGTATCTACAAAACACTGGAAATATAATTTCCATTTCTTTGACGGCCAGTCGCCTCATGCTGCATCAGCTCATGAGTAACATGAGCATGATAAAGTAGAACGTTCTGTAAGAACTTTAACCTTTCAAGGCTTGTTTTCTACTCTTTCTACTACTGGTTACCATGGTGACCCTAATAAAACCCTTGGCGGAATCTTTAACATCTCGTCTACTTTTAAGACTATGCTTAAGTCTTTCTTTTTTCATAAATCCTATAGGGTCGGCTTGGGATTTTCCTGAGGTATCCCTTAGTTATGTTGCTATAGGCTAATGAATTGACCACATTTCCTCTCTGATGCTGGCTTTACTTGCTCTACCTGTTTTTATTTGTAATTTTTTTTTATCCTTAATGTGTTTTTTGTCTTTCTTCCAATAGGAAGTACATCTGGACCTATCATTCTGTGTGTTTCTCCTTCCTGTTCTCTCGAACCAGCCGGTCGAAGCAGATGACCACTTGTCCTGAGCCTGGTTCTGCTGGAGGTTTCTTCCTATTAAAACAGCAGTTCTATTTCATCCCTCCTGACCGCCAGAGGGCGGTGCTGAAAGCACTGAATGTTTCCTTCACGCATGCATTGTTCGAGTAATTGTATCGACGACGTCACACAAGTGTGACCAGATAAGCAATGAGAGGCTATAAAGCCTAGCGTTATCCGTGGATCTGCTCCTTTTTTCTTCTTGCGCATGTTCGATCCAAGGCTTCAGGCCTTTGGATTTTCTTTTCTTACCGTTGCTGGAGATCCGACCGCCTGTCTGCCCGACCGCCTGTCTGCCCGACCGCCTGTCTGCCCGACCGCCTGTCTGCCCGACCGCCTGTCAGCCGGAGCAATGTGTTCACCCTCCGAGGGCCGCGACGGTTTAACCTTCATCAAGGTATTTCATTTGGGCTATGGTGGCTTCGCTCCTCTCCCAAACCACAGCGTTGGCTAATGTGATTCAACACTGGTGAGTAGATTTTGCTTATTTCGCGGCCCCGCCGCTTGTGGCGACTCTATCCGCCTTAGGTGGAAGCTACCGTGTGGATCACGTAAGTAGTCTTTACTTTGCCTTGACTGCGGCTCTGTTGTTGCCATTGGTGTGGCTCTATCTGTCCGCTTTAGGAGGCAATTTCCACGTGAGGTTGACACGTGGGTAAGTATTACTTCTACCGAGGTTTATTATGTAGCCAGCTGCGTTCTGGTCTTGTTTACTACTCTGGGAAGCGAGCGTTCACGCACCTTCCATCAACTATTCATAAACACGCCAACCTCATAGACGGTAGGGGCTGAGCTAGCAGTGCTAGTCTCCTTGAGTTTTGCCCCTGTTTTCTATTGGTGACGGCTAGCATATGCACCCTCTCCCAATTCACTTTCGCCAACCTCATAAATGGTTGGGCTGAGCTAGTGGTGCTAGTCTCTTTGAGTTTTGGCCTTGTTTTCTATTGGTGAAGGCTAGCGTTCGCACCCTCTCCCAATTTATTTTCGCCAACCTCATAAATAGTTAAACTGACCTAGCGGTGCTAGTCTCTTTCAGTTTTTTGGCCTTGGTTTCTTTTGGTGAAGGCTAGCGCTGCGCACCCTCTCCCAATTCACTTTCGCCAGCCTCATAAACAGTTGGTCTTAGCTAATGGTGCTAGTCTCTTTGAGTTTTGGCCTTGTTTTCTATTGGTGAAGGTTAGCGTTTGCACACCCTCTCCCAATTCGCTTCTATTGTTCACGCACCCTCTCCCAGTTCATTTCTGTTGGTGAAGGCTAGCGTCCACACACCCTCTCCCAATTCGCTTCTATTAGTGAAGGCTAGCGTTCACGCACCCACTCCCAATTTGCTTCTATTGGTGAAGGCTACCGTCCGCGCACCCTCTCCCAATTCACTTCTATTGGTGAAGGCTAGCATTCACGCGCCCTCTCCCAATTCATTTCTGTTGGTGAAGGCTAGCGTTCACGCACCCTCGCCCACTTTATTTTTTGCCAACCTTGTTCTCTATTGGTGAAGGCTAGCATTCGCGCACCCGCTCCCAATTTTGGCCTGTTCTTTGTCTAAGGTCTTGGTTGTAGCTGGCAGTGCCAGCCCCTCTTCTGAGCTGCAGTTTTCACTTGAATAAACTGCCTACAGTAGGGAGCATGGACGGCTCTCACTGCTGTACAGATTGTGGGGCCGTGCTCCTGGCGGATGACGGTCAGAACCTGTGTCCTGCCTGCCTTGGACATGACCATCTGGTGGAGGCCCTGTCGGAGAACCCTTGCATGAACTGCAGCTTCATGCCTCGTTCTGTAAGAGTGGCTCGGCTGGCCCAGTTCTACCCCAAGCTCAGTAGTGACCTCCCGCCTTCTGGGCAGGAGGCTACACCCAGGCGGTCAAAGCGCCGGACTGAGGCCGCAGTCCCTGTGGCCGCAGTCCCTGTGGCCCCTCCTAAGAAGAGGCGAGCCAAGTCTGATCAGGGTCTTTCCACGAGAGGAGAGCGGCTGTCTGCTGAATTAGCAGAAATGAAATCCCTTTTTGCAGGCACGCCAACTGGGGGCTGAGCTAGTGGCAGCGACTGGACTCTCCTCCCCACCCATGCCTGAGCTGGCTGCGGAGGAGGCTGTATTATCTTTGGCTGCCTCTGCCTCTCATTTTCTAGGTGACGGAGAGGAACATTCAGTCTCAGTGACTGGTTCTTTTTCTTCGTCTCCGAGCACAGTTGGTGGGTCAGGTGACGGCTCCATGCAGGATGTCATGCATTTGGCCCTGGCACAACTGCAGCTGGATGTCCCACAACCAGAGGGTTCCACCCCGGGAAGTGCCTTCTTCAGGTGTGGACAGGCCCCCTCCTTCATTTTCTGTCCCTCCATCAGAGGAGTACCTGAAGGAGTTGCATGGCTGCTGGTGGGACCCAAGGGCCTGGGTGCACCTCTCCGTGGATGCCCGAATGTTGGCGGCCATGCATGAGCCAGCTGCGGTGGGCCTGGATTGCATGCCGTCAATCGAACCTGCTATTGCCTCGCTCATTGTATCACCAGAGGCGGCCCTGCGCAGTGATGTTTGATGCCCATGACCTCAGTGTCGCATCACGGACAAATTACTTTGCAGAGCTTATCATGCTGGAGCACGTGCTGGCCGCCTCTGCAATTCATTGGCACACCTCATGTTTGCCCTTGCCGCATCCCTTCAGGGCACCAGTGGTACAACAGCAGCAATGGGCTTTAGTGATGCAGCACTTCAGGCTTTTGCGCTGATGACGAGGAGACTTGGGCACCTGATGTCCTTCTTGGTCCAAGCTCGCCGACAGGTCTGGTCGGCGCAGTCAACATTGACTGAGTCATGTCGTAGATCCCTCCGTGATCTTCTAGTGGTGCCAGGGGAGTTGTTCGGTCCAGCTACCTTAGAAGCGCTTGAACGGACTGTCCAGGCATGACAGACAAGGCGGCAGCTTTTGACCCTTAGCAACGCGATGCTCCCTCCACCTCCTCAGCATCCGAGGCGCCCGTCAGCTGTCCCTGGCTTTCGGCTGCCTCAGGGTCCTTGCCCTTGTGCGGTTCAGCGGAGACCAAACAGGACCTTTTGTGAGTCGGTCTGCCAACCAGCTGGGCAGTTTCAGACCATGGGCTCTGGCTGCAACCCCTGCCACAGCACCTAGGGGCTGTGGAGGGAGATGGTGATGACACCAGGCCGACTGTCGGATATTTCTCCCACCAGCAGCTCAGTTACTGGGCTGCTCATGTCATGGACACATAGATGGTTGCCACTCTGACCCATAGTTACCGGCTACAGTTCAGACGTCAGCCTCACATCTCACACCGGGTCAAAATGACTGTAATCATCAACCTGGTGAAAGCCCAAGCACTAGACCAGGAGCTTTCCACCCTCCTGGCCAAGGGTGCAATTGAGGCAGTGAACCCTCTGCGGCAACCCAGAGGCTATTACTCAACTTACTTCCTTGTGCAAAAAAAGACGGGCGGCTTTCGTCCTATTTTGGATCTGAGGGGACTCAATCAGTATCTAAAAGTGCTGCCCATCCACATGCTCACGACAGCAGAGGTCCTTCAAGCTGTCACAAGGGGAGAATGGTTCATGTCTGTAGACCTGAAGGATGGTTATTTTCATGTGTCTATTGTGGCAGAACATCGCGGCTCTCTCAGGTTTGCCTATCGAGGTCGCCATTGGCAGTTCCGGGTACTCCCATTCGGGCTCTCGCTTTCCCTGAGGGTGTTCACTCGGTGTGTGAAGGCAGCCCTCTCTCCCCTGCAGGCCGAAGGAGTGAAGGTTCTGTCGTACTTAGATGACTGGCTTCTCTGCGCCCCGTCTTGGTTCTGTGCCATTTGCGACACAAATTGCCTGCTCGCTACGTGTCCCAGTTGGGCCTCAATGTCAGAGGTGGCTCAACAGCTTTTGCCTAGACGCCAGGCTACACAGGCATCGCAAACTCGCAGTGACATGGCCATGTCGTCATGCCTTGACTCCATGGAGGGACAAAGATTATTTGTCCAGGGGTGTCCCAATGGGGGTGGTAGTGTGTTGCAGGGAAGTAGTCACGACAGATGCCAGCTCCACAGGATGAGGCGCTGTGTGGCAACATAAAGCTGTTCAGGGCTGCTGGGGCCAAAGGGACCACTCCAAGCATATAAATGTGCTGGAGCTGCGTGCAGTGCATTTGGCACTCAGGTACTTCCTGTCCCACCTAGAAGGGAGGCGTGTCCTTGTTCGGTCAGACAACACCTCTGTTGTCTACCACATCAACCACCAAGGGGGCAACAGGTCAGCACAGCTTCTCAGAGTGTCCACGGTGCTCCTGAAATGGTCCTCCACTCGTCTGTCCACCCTGCGGGCAACATACTTTCCAGGGCGACACATTCAGATTGCAGATTTTCTCTCCCGCCAAAGTTCTGCTCGGGGTGAGTGGTCCCTCCACAGTGACATAGTGCGGATGATCTGCGACCGTTTTGGTCAAGCGGAGGTGGACCTGATTGCGACAGAGGAGTCAACCCAGTGTACCCTGTGATACTCCCGTACGAGGGCGTCTGGTGTGCTGGGCCAGGTGGCTCATCCTTGGCCAAGGGTCCTTCTATATGCCTTTCCTTTCCACCCCTTTCTCTGAATTGGTCACCCCATTACAGAGTCCTGGAGGAGGGCCACAGAATGCTATTGGTGGCCCCGTATTGGCCAGCACGACCATGGTTCTCACTGCTACGGATTCTGTGTCAGGACGTCCCATGGCGTCTTTCGACCAGGAGGGACTTGCTGTCTCAGCTGGGGTGGTGGGGGGGTTGCTATGGCACCCCAATCCTCAATGTCTCCAGCTGTGGGTGTGGCAGCTGCGAAGCCAGGACAGCAGCTGACTGGAGTTTTGAGCCCCATCGGACGCACCATCTTGGATGCCAGTGCACCTTCTACTCGTCAGCAGTACGAAAACAGGTGGCGTCTGTTTTCCCATTGGTGTTCTGATCACAATGAGGATCCAGTCTCCTGTGCAGTACCAACCATTCTGGAGTTTCTCCAGTCTCTCCTTGGTAAGGGTCACTTTCCTTTGACGCTTAAGGTCTATGTAGCAGCAATATCATCTAATCATGCCGGCATCAATGACCGTACAGTGGGAAGTCATAATCTAGTTTCTCTCTTTCTAAGTGGTGTCTGTAGGTTGCACTCACCGAAAGTTACACAAGCACCAAGTTGGGACCTGCCCTTGGTTCTCAAGGCTCTGTGCCACACTCCGTTCGAGCCTTTGACGCAAGCGGACCTCAAGTGGCTTTCATGTAAGACGGCTTTTCTGCTGGCTATTGCCTCAGCAAAAAGGGTCTGTGAGTTAGTTGCATGCTTTTTCAGTCAGCCCCTCATGTCTCAGGTTGGGGCTCTGATGTTACTTTGTGGCCGAACATTGCTTTTGTACCAAAGGTCTTATCTCACTCTCACTGTAACTAACCGTTAAGGCTCTTATGTTTTCAACCTACACCTGGCGTGGGGTCTGGATTGTGCCCAGTGAGTGCACTGGAGAAATACGTTGCAGCTACTGCCGCTATACAGTACTCAGACCAGCTGTTTCTGTGTTATGGGGGTCCTAGACTGGGCTATCCTCTTTCCAAGCAGCGCCTCTTCCACTGGTTTGTGGATGTCATTTGCCACACCTACACAGTAAGATACTGTCCCCTGCCAGTTGGCGTGAAGGCACACTCGACCAGGAGCGTCTACGCTTCCTGGGCTGCCCTGAGAGGGGTCTCACTGGAAGCAGAATGTGCTGCTGCATCATGGGCTTCCCCAAGCACTTTCACCAGATTCTACAGAGTTAATGTGGCCACCCCTCATCCCCTGGGCCAGGTTCTTCTGCAAGGGTCCTCTGGGCTTCCTCGGTGAGGTATGTGCTCAGGATTCCTTGTGACATTGTTGATACTAGTCATTCAGAGCTTTCAGCACCGCCCCTGGCGGTCAGGAGGGATGAAACAGAACCGTAGCTACATTTGTAACTTTCGTTTGTTCTGGACGAAATCTTTTCTCTGCTGCTCCAAACCAACAGAACCTCGTTCAGGTCGGGTCAGACTCACCTGAGCTCCGGTTCTTTGTGTCCCGTCTCCTGTTCATGAAACCTGAGAGACTGCAGAGCCCAACACAAAGAGAACACACACACACACACACACACACACACACACACACACACACACACACACACACACACACAGACAGAAACACACAAAATGTCAAATTAACAAACAGACAGAAACACACAAAATGTCAAATTAACAAATAACTAATAAATAAACCAATAAAATAAAAACCCGAGTAATTAATACATGAACAGTGTAAGAAACAAGTTAATGAAAAGAATTAAAGAAAGAAAAAATTAAAAAATGAGACTAGAATAAATTAGTTTAATTATCCTGAGGTCTGTCACAGACATGAACCACCTTGTTGTTGTTGTTTAATGTGTTGTGCTGTTTAATGTGTTGATGTTGTTTTTTAGCATGTTGTTGTTTAATGTTTTGTTGTGTTGGTGTTGTTGTTGGTTACTGTGTTGTTGTTGTTTAATGTGTTGTTGTTGTTTAATGTGTTGTTGTTGTTGTTAATGTGTTGTTGTTGTTGTTGTTAATATGTTGTTGTTTAATGTGTTGTTGTTGTTTAATGTGTTGTTGTTGTTGTTAATGTGTTGTTGTTTAATGTGTTGTTGTTTAATGTGTTGTTGTTATTGTTTAATGTGTTGTTGTTGTTTAATGTGTTGTTGTTGTTGTTGTTAATGTGTTGTTGTTTAATGTGTTGTTGTTGTTTAATGTGTTGTTGTTGTTTAATGTGTTGTTGTTGTTTGTAGTAATAGTATCAGTCCTCGTCCCCAGCTGAACTCAGGTCTTCTAGCTTCCTGAGCTTCAGGTTGTGTGTCTTGTTCTTAACCCTGACCCGGTTCTTAACTCTGACCCGGTTCTGTGCGTTCAGGTTGCGTCTTCACTGCAAGAGGAACCAGCTGGTCCAAGAGCTGGAGGAGACGGTCCGCCTGGCCACCACGCTGCACACGCAGCTCCAGAGGTTAGATTTTCTCTTTGCTGCTCGTTCACCTGTTCGCAGCTAACGAGCTAAAGGTTCATGAACCGGGTCAGGTTGAACTGAACAGAACCTTGTGGGTCTGCTCCGCAGCCTCTCTGCCAGCAACCTGTCGTGTTCGTCGGGCAGCAGTCGAGGCTCGCTGACGTCCAGCCGCGGCTCCCTCGCCACCACCTCCAGCATGGGCTCCTCCTCCTCCCTCAGCTTCACGGACATCTACCTGGAGCAGCCCGAGCTGGCCGACCCGGACCTGCGGGCCAAGCTGGAGGGTCTGCTGCAGGACGGGGGTCCAGGCGGCTACCGCCCATCTAGCTCCATCACCACCATCCACGAGCACGAAGTGGTGACGGGCTGCGGCGGGGGAAGCACGGGGGGAGACGCAGGAGGTCCCGGTGTCGGACCGGAGTCCTCCAGGATCCAGGCGCTCAGACTGTCAGAGACCCCTCACTCTATGAGCTCGCTGTCCCCCCGGTCGTCCCTGTCCTCGCTGTCCCCGCCGTGCTCGCCGCTCGTCTCCGACACCGGCTTCCTGTCGGGGGAGGCATTCGCTGGCCAGCAGGGGCCCGGCGGGCCGGGACTGGACCTGGAGCTTCGCAGCAGACTGGCAGAACTGGAGCTGGACTCTGAGGAGCAACGACGAGAGGAGCAGCGGGCGCTGGAGGAGAAACAGAACCACAACAACGAGCTGAACGAGGAGGGCAAAGGTGAGCGGGTCACCAGAACCCACGGGACGAAAACACGACACAAACTTTATTTATTCATAAAACGAAGAAATATAAATCTAAATACCAGAGTCGTCTGTGAGTAACAACAAACAAACAAACAAACAAACAAACCTGACAGAACAAACGTTGTTCTCTGCTTTGAAGTTGAACTGATCAGAAACATGATTCTATTGAAGGGTTAGTTAGTCCTCCTCCATTATCTCCTCCTCCTCCTCCTCTTATCTCTGTTGTAAAGTTTTCTTCATATTTTCTTATCTGAGCATCATTTTTTCATAAAGTTGATAGAATTATTATATAATTTGTTATGTCTGCTCTGGGTGGTTCTTTCTTCTCTGGATGGTTTTGTGTGCTCTGGATGGTTGTGTTCTGTCTGCGCTGGATGATTCTGTCTGTGCTGGATGGTTTTGTCTGCTCTGGATGGTTCTGTGTGTTCTGGATAGTTCTGTGTGCTCTGGATGGTTCTGTATGCTCTGGATGGTTCTGTATGCTCTGGATGGTTTTGTCTGCTCTGGATGGTTCTGTTTGCTCTGGATGGTTGTGTTCTGTCTGCTCTAGGTGGTGCTGTGTGCTCTGTATGGTTCTGTGCCCTCTGTATGGTTGTGTTCTGTCAGCTCTGGGTGGTTCTATGTGCTCTGTATGGTTCTATGTGCTCTGTATGGTTCTATGTGCTCTGTATGGTTCTATGTGCTCTGTAT
>JARVGQ010000390.1:28004013-28017279 GCA_031762355.1 Hypsolebias martinsi | reverse complement strand
GGGACTGGATCTTTGGGATGAACCAGTCTTTGCCATAATGTATTTTGGGGTTTAAAAGCCACTGGGACGTTGTGTTTCGAAAATAAACGTCTTGGTTTCTCTGAAACTCCCGCAACATATGGAATGACCACTGAACAGATAAAGTTGATTCTAAGTAATTCAACATGCATTGTAGTGCAATCTCAGCTTCTACTGCACCAATTTTAGGTTACCGTCATTTTTGTGTTTTCTATGAATGTTGGCTGTGACTGCCATCTTGAATTAGACTGACTTCAAAATAATGTCAAATGTGAGTCAAACCATTAAGAATCTTGGCTTTCAGGTAAAAGATTTAAGTTCAGATGTATTCAAGCGCAGACATGAGGGTTTGATGAACAGTCAGAAGGAGGAGTCTCTCCTACCTGGTCAAAGAGCTGCTTTCCTGTTGTGTTGGGCTGAATGGCGAACTCCAGCTCAGCATCCATGGTGGTGACTCTGACGCTGATCTGAAGAACAAAGAAAATAGGGAAGTTAACAGACGAGACACAGATAGCAGTGATTCCCCTACATTACTGGCTTTGGCAGGGTGTTTGTCAGACAGCTTTTGATTGTTGGCCAGGGGTTAGCGGAGCGCTAAGTTACTAATGCTAGGTTGAAGCCACTTATAACAACCTCTGCTCCCTGACCGTTAGCAGAACTTGCAGTGGCGAGGTGTGTTTTGGTAGGCAGGGCACTCAGTTCTGTTGACCATGTGGGGCACCCTCACTTCTTGGATAATGTTAGGGGAAACACTGGGTACGTTTAGAGCATTTCACCAAGCTGGAAAAGTTTGAACAAATGCTTTGATAAGAACAAACAAATTTATTTATTGCATTGTAAACAATTCTCTACACTTTAAAAGCTTTAATCAAAAACAAATTTAGCGTCAAATAAAAAATATGTTACAAGTGTAAGTAGGGTCCCTCTTGTAAATGAGTCCCCGTGGCTCAACGAGGCTAGCCTGTATAGATAAGGGTTGAATGAATGAAAAAAGGCTGGGCAATAATTCAATATAGATATATCTTGCGATATACTTTTATTTCATAACGGTGATATGAGTTTTAAGCTCATTTTTGATATTTTGATATGATTACAGCGTTTCACTGATGCATTTCTTTTTCTGTTTGGGTTGAAGCAGCCGCTTCAGTTTCAACCCGGTCAGAAAAAGCTGCGACACAACTACATGTGTGGTGACATAGATGTTACGCAGAGCTCGAGTCCAGAGGGCGTTAGCGGTAGCAGGCTAGGCTAAGCTAATCTCCAATGCGCGTTAAGTTTTCACTTCAAAATGAGTGCCCATGACCGTTAGAATGTGACTGAACAAGGTTTCACAAGTGAAGAGAAAGCAGATGACATAACTGATAAGAGAGGAAAGACTAATTTGGTGGTGTGAAAATGGTTCAGCTTTCTAAGATCTGATAAACTGCAGGTTTCAGTCAGTGTGCTGCAAAATGTGACAGAGTTGTTCCAACTAGCGGTGGGAACACATCTAACTTGTTCCACTCAATAGAATCTGCTGAGAGTCAGAAGATGAAGCACAATAAAAGTTTGAGCCAATATGTCCCTGAAACAACACCCCCAGCTGTATCAAAACAGAAAACCTAACCTAACCCATGCAGCAAACACAGACGTTTGCTGCATGGGTTGTTAGGTTATGTTGTTGTTTAAAGTTAAAACTATTAATATTGACAAAGTTGAGAGTTTCATGTTTATTTGACAGTGATTTAAAAAAATGAAGGCTAAATACAAATAAAAAGTGAACATTAATTTATTTGTACAGTTTTTCTGAGGCTTTTACATTGTTTATATCGATATCTGAATTATATTGTTATCGACCGAAATTAAGAAATATATCGTGATAAAAGTTTTGGCCATATCGTCCAGCCCTAAGTGTAAGACTACACATATCCATTTACACAAAACAGGTTCAATAAGTGAACATTACCCCACTGAAACCCATCATCTTATTGTTTATGAGGAAAAGAGAATCAGAATTCACTAAAGACCCTGCCCCATGGCTCCACACTGTGCCAGTCTGCCCCGGTCTGAGTTCAGAACTTATCTACAGGAAGTAAGCACATCCTCTGGAGGCTGGGCCTTGTGAGGCGAGACAGCTAAACAGCGCTCTCTCATGAGAGTCGTCTATATCCTGTCATGAATCGAGAAAACCTGCATGCAGTTCAACTCTGGATTTTGGCAACAGTATCTGACATTAGGGTTGGTTTTCTCTTCAGGTAGCCTCATCAATTCATTACAGCCAGAGAGAGCTTTGTATTTGAAAACGTTACAGTCACTGAGTCATCCAAACCTATTTATCAAAAGTTGATGTATTCATTTAACTGTTAATACTCAAAGAGGTTACTCAGAGTTAAACGTGATCTTGTAATTCGGAAGCTGACTGGACAGGAATTTCCCACTTTCTCTTTGTTAAGAGCTGATGCAAACAGCATGCCTATCGGGAAATAACTGAGCAGGCGGAGGCCCTCGCCTGCCCTCCCCAACAATGCTATGCATTATTTCCCAGTAGCGGGGCTGATAGAGCTGCGTTCTTTCCCATCCCTGTCAGCAGACCCCCATTTACAGCCCAGGACACTCGCCTCTCCGTCACTTCCTGCCACCCCCAGCAGTGAGGAGTCCAGTGTAGCTATAAAAAGTTATTTTTATTTAAGGAAGAATTAAGGCAGAACATCTGAACAGAGAGGAACTGTGCAGATAGAGTTCAGCTCACCAGCCACATCACCCTGCCTGTGATTAAGCAGTTTTATTTCCGGAGACAGAATGGTTAATCTTGCATGAAAAGGGAACTACGCTTCTCAATTTTCTGCCTGGTTTGGGTGTGTCTCTCACAGCCAGCAGTCAAAAGTGCTTCAGGTTCTATTTTTAGCACACAGGAAAAAAAAACAGCACTTTGACACCATGTGTGAAGTTTCCACGACTTTGCCTCAACGTTTTGTGACCTAACCACAAACAAGGTTTAACAGGAGCTCATTAGAAAGGGCTTATTTATTATTATTCTTATAATTACTGGTATTGCCTTGCTGAAAGACTTTATTAAAAGACACTTGTTTGAAATAAATACAGTAATTAAAATTATACATAAATTTAGTCATAACATAAAGGGGGAGAGGAATTAATATAGTAATCGCTAAAGAAAAAGATGCAAATAAATATTTTCTCCAAAATATAAAGTCTGATTATGGAATTGTTATATTACCGGTAGTTTCATTTCTAATATATTTGTTTTTGTTGCTTAAAGTTTATAGTTTTTCTTTGGTTTCCTTGATGTCTGCAAATTTAAAGATAGCCAAAGTTTTAGTTTTGAAATTTGAGCAGAACGCAGTAAAAAGTATTGTTAAAACTTCTGCAAGACTTTTTAAAATAAAGTTCATTTTTTTGGTATATCATATCTATTGAAGCAACAGCATAAACATTTACACCACAAACATGTTGTCAATTTATTTTAGAAGCATATGAATAATAATAACAACAACAATAATAATTCTATGCATGTGTATTAAATGACAGCTGCTAATGAAACTAAATTTTAAATAATTTCTTTATTCTGGTCTGGTGCATGTTACATGGGTGCACTTTAAACAATTCAACAAATTTAAATAATATCCTGTGATATTCTGCCTGGTTTGGGTGTGTCTCAAACTAAAAGAAAGTCATGTTAAACATCATTTCTGTTGATTTTGCCCCACCAGTTTCTAACAAACTACTCTTGAACTACCTTAAAAATGTACATTAGAGTACTGTGTATAAGTCAAACCTTCATTATCATAAATACCACATGGCTGCAAATCCACAGGAAATCTAGAAATGTTCTGGTAATGCTGAAAACTCTGGACTATAGAGAACATTTTTAAAAAGGTGTGCTCGTCACAAAACACAGAATTACATAAACTTCACTAAAAGATCAAAGGAAATAACAACTCAATAGACAAGTTCATGCAGAGGTGAACAGAGGAAAACGCCCAAGTTACACCACCAGAAACAGGAAGCAAAACTACTAAATAAGTAAAGCTTTTTTATACAATGGTACGCTTTGATCAAACAGTATATTTTAAAAAGATTAATATATTCTAAATATTTAAGAGACTAGCACTTGTCCTGTTCTTACATTCTCAACCCAGTGTTATCTCAGTGTCCGTGTGATTCACAACCACAGTCCTTTTAACTCAGGCCAAGACGACAAAGATAAATCTCTTAGAACACAAAAGAAGAAAACTGTGGACTGACATTTCTTTAGGTTGACGGAGCGGCACGTCCCCAACTCAGTACGATACGCGTGGTTTGTTGTACTAATACACAAATACTTAATGGCTGATAAATCTGGGTCGTACGTCTGAGTCATCAAAAATAAATTTTAAATCAAGTTAACCTTGATAATTCCTTAACAAGATAAACAACCTGATTAATAAAATGTGTTTGTGTCATTTAAGCTAAATTGTGAACATTAAACAGTTTAGATATTTTTAATATGTAAATGAGAAATATGAGGCACAGTCACGAAATCCTGCTCTAATGCTTCTGTCAAATAACCTAAGGGTAAATCATGTGACAAGACATGTGAACAAGACAACAAGCATGTTGTGCTCTAAATCTGAACTAAACTATTATTATCCAACAATGGTGTATTATAATTGCAATATACCAACAAAAATGTAGCACTGCAACAAAAACCGACAGAGTATGTCAGTTTAGACGTGAGCATTACCATTCTGATTTTGGGCCTCGGTTTCTGCTTTATGTTAATTTGTGTGCAGTGTCTGTCTGTGCACCTTTGTGCACTGTAGAAACCTCATGATCGAGTTCAAGCTGAGTGACGGGAAGTGGGAGGGTGAGGAGAGGATGAGGTTCCTGTCAGAACAGAGGACCACACACCACAAAAGGTTAACTCTTTAAGCAGCTTGTTCTTTTAAAACATCATCAAATTAGAGACAGGGTACTTCTTGAAGGACATCAGTCCAATGTTTTGAGATATTTTGCTAACAGACACAAAAGCAAAAGCATAATTGTCCACTTTGTCTTTAAGCAACAGGTGATGTTTTTCTGTTGTTTAGTATACCTGTGATTGAGCTTATAGGTACCTATAAATTACCGCCTGTTCACAAATACAAATACAAAAAAATGCAGAAACACTGGTTCATGCATTTGTCACGTCTAGGCTGGACTATTGCAATGGTTTATTATCTGGGTGTCCAAAAAATTATTTAAAAGATCTTCAGATGATCCAAAATGCTGCTGCCAGAATTTTAATGAGAGTTAGTAGGAGAGATCATACCTCCAGTTTTAGTTTCTCTCCACTGGCTCCCTGTCCAATTCTGAATAGAATTCAAAATCGTACTTCTAACCTACAAAGCTCTCAACAACCTAGCTCCATCTTATATTACAGTGCTTCCCCTACCATTATACAAGCGGGGTGCCCCACCCCGCCAACAGAACTGAGCACCCAGCCTTCCAAACCGAACTCCCTCACCCCACCCGGCACTGACATAGCACTAAGCTAGTGGCGCAAAATACAGGCTCTCTAGCTAGAAAGCTAAAGGCAGCCCTCACGTTGCCTCTTTTCTCAAGCTGAACGCCTCACACACACTCAAACTGTCTGTATAAACAGCGCACAACTCAAACATGTCTCGCTAAGCTAGCAGCGTGCAATACAGGCGCTCAGACATGTTTCCGCAAAAATCATGGATGAGCTGAGCGCCCTGCCATGGCAAGTTAACTGGGGAAACACTGCTACTGGTTTGTATTTGTAATTATTTCTATCCTTAACATGTGGTTTTTTGTCGTTTTTTTTTTTGTCTTTTTGCCTATAGAAAGCACATCTGGACCTGTCATTCTGTTTTTGTCCGTTTCTCCTTCCCGTTCTCTCAAACCCCAGCAGTTGAAGCAAGATGGCCGCTCATCCTGAGCCTGGTTCTGCTGGAGGTTTCTTCCTGTTAAATGGGAGTTTTTCCTTTCCACTGTTGCCAATATGCTTGCTCAGGATGGGAGACTGTGACCAATTGAAGATTCAACACAATCTGTTGGCTTCCTTATATAGAGAACTTTTACTCATTGGCTTTTATAATGTACAGTATATGACAGTTTTTGTACAGTGCCCTGTGACAACTTCCGTTGTGATTTAGCGCTATATAAATGAATTGAACTGAAATAAATACAGGTAGTCCTTGACTTACAGCGCCCTCGACTTACGGCAACTTGGACTTAAGAACAGGTGTGCGGCGCAGCGTTAGCACACATTTACATGCATTTCCTCAACTTACGGCAAAAAATCCGGACTTACGAACGGGTGCGGTGCCACGTGTAATGAGTTCCGACTTACGTTAAAATCGAGTTACGAACGGTATGTAGGTACGGAACTCGTTCGTAAGTCGAGGACTACCTGTACTCTCCAAACATTAATTTTAAAATGGCATCCTACCTAACACACTTCCTTTCAAAAGAGAGCCTAGTGTTTGGTCGTACAGAACAGATGCTACTTGTGAAACTCGTGTGGTTCTATGACTTCTGTTCCTCCACGTAGAACCAAGACGGCTCATATTTTAGCAGGTCAAAGTATGGAGGTTGGAAAACAAACTAAACCCACACTTTGGTCGCACAGAAGCTACATCAACTCCAGCTCAACGGTTTCATTCCTTCACGTAGATTAGAGTTTGAATTTTACTGACTTTGTCGCCCACTTTGATTATGAGAAGAGACTAATTAAAATAATAGGCTCATATTCTCCAGTATTTAGACTCTACCACACTGGAACATGGTGTGACTTTCATCCAACCTTTATTTATGCAGGTAATGATTAGATTATATGAATTAGATTGCAATAGATTGCACACAAGCTTGTAAAAATAGTCAATAGTAAAAGTAGTACTTACTTCTTGAATTATGTTCTCATAGTTTTGAAGCAGAAATATATTTTTTAAAAACCTATTTACGTAAAAACGCCACAAGTTTTGATTGAAGTTTTTCCACCACCTTCAGCTCCTCTCGACCCTAATCTGCTGTGCTATGTATCCCGCAGACCCATTTAATCTGCTGCCTGCATACCTCCAGTTCTTTTCATTCACCACGTCTCCATAGACACACGTTAAAAAGTCTGACGCTTCCAATGACAAACACGACTCCCGTCCTCCAGCCTGCACTGGGCTGAGCTGGTGAGTTTTGATAAGTGTTGTCATCTGGGCCTAAAACAACCTGCTGCATCAACAATGACATGATCCCAAATAGGATGTCAGAAAGTAAGACAGCAAACTGCAGCCCTGGCTAAATGAGTTGCAAATTATACAAGACCTTTAGTATTAAAGTCAAATGTGTTTTCATATGTGTCTGTTGGCCAAATATCTAGTGAACAACAGGACGGGTTTTATTGAAACTTGCATAATCTTTGAATTTACATCTACATCTCGGTTCTTCTCATCCTGAATGTTTCATTGCATTGTTGACCTTGAGTTAACCTGCATATAACAAATAAACAACACAACATAACTGATTAACTTGTGGGGGTCATCCTGATTCAAAATCAATCAATCAATCAATCAATCAATCAATCAATTCAACTTTATTGTCCATAACATTCAATGAATGGCTGCCAACAACTAACCTTAAACACACACACGTCTTTACATCTGTGAATTTTACAGACCTAGTTTGGTGTGGTAGTAGCTGACTCTGACAAACCATCTGTATTTTGAGGGCTAATAGATTGTAATAATTTTACTGGTATTTTTCCAAGTCTGTCTGTTAGCAAAAATCTACAAAAAAAATAAAAAAATAAATAAAAAATCAATGGCTAAATATTAAAGAAACTAGCAGGAAATAGTCACTGTGTGTACCTCTATGCCTGATTAACTTTTAGATCTAGCCGAATTCAAGATGGCTGCCGCACGCAACTCACTTTGGAAAACCCAAATATGACTATGACCCAGTCAGCTTTACAGATATTGTGCTCAAATCTGAAGTGATAGATGTGTCCGTTCACACACACACTCCAAGTGTTTACTCAAAATTTCTGCTTATAACATTAACATTATCTGCTAGAGTCAACCATGTTTGCCTGTTAGCAAAATATCTCCTGACTGACATGGCAAATTTTGATGAAACCTTAGAAAGACCATCACAGGATGTACATCTACAACGTCCATCCAGTTTGAAATGCCAGCGACAGCTAATCCAAATTACCGTAGCCATAACAAACATGGCTGCAATTCAGTCAAGATTAGATATCAAGATAAAAACTGATGTGGTAGTAGCTGAGAGTCATGCACAACACATACTGTATGACAGCTCACTGCACAGCACGAGACTGAAAATGGTTTGACCAAAATGGCTACAGTTTTAAAAATTGTCAACAGCAGAAGATGTTCATCTCTCCAAAGAGTCCTAGGCTTTTCATCGTGTGAATGTTTTTAAATCATTCTCATCACTGTGATCCGTTTTTCTTCTGTACATTTTTTGGCACGCAACTCGTTCAGCAATTTTGTTCTATTTCAACAATTCATCCATCAAAACGTTCAGCTCATTCAGGACATTCCTGCTGTAAGTTGTGGTGTTTGTGCAACTTTTACTTTTTGATGTATTTATCTTTGTCGGCCATGTTTTTCCTCATTGAAAATGAATGGAGCTCTCCTCACAACCTTCAAACTCTTTGTGCTGGTTGAAACCTTTTACTGCTCATTTCAATTTTTTGTTTCAATTCTGTTATTTTCAGCTTCTTTCTGCTAATTTCAGCTTTTTCTGTTTTTCAGCTACTTTTTATGTATTTTTCTGCTATTTTTAACCCTTTTCCTGCCATTTCTTTTTAATTTCTGCCTAGAGAATATTTCTAATGATTTCACATTTTTACCTCATTTCAGGGTATTTTTTGTGCTAACTCCAGATTATTTTTTTGTAATCTATTCAGACTTTCTCTGCCTATTTCCGCTTATTATGTTCCTTTCTGCTATATTTCTGCTCTATTCAGCTTTTGCTTTTAGCAAATGTCAGCTTTTCAAATTCAACTTGCAGTTTAGCAATGAAACCTTTTCAGCTGGTTTTGGCTTCTTCAGCAGCTTTCAATAAAAATCATTCAGCAATAAGCATTTCACACTGCATTTTTACAGTGAATGCATTTCTCTCATTTGTTTTTATGTTTAAAGGCTAAAGTTATTTTTAAATGGAAGTAATTTTGTAATATTTTCTGTAGAAGTAGGTGAACAAAATGTAATCATAGATAACTAATTTAAATACAACAATGCTGATGAACACATGAATACAGTGAGTTCTGTATGTGCCGTGCTGCTCTAATGCAATCTGAAGAGGAGAACGGCTTCTGAGGAGCTCGCTGGGGGAAGCAGGGAGGAGACCAGCCAGCCTGTGATGTGAAGGTCCTTATAAGGCTGCGGGCGAGGAAATTACCGGAAAGGAACTGATGTAAGTGCAGAAACCTTGAGTCACTACATGACTTCCTTGGGAAACTGAAGCACAGCCAAGAGCAGTCCAGCAAAGACTGACTTATAGAGATTGTGAAATGTATAAGAACAGGATATAAAAATAAAAAAAAGAAATTTGTTTTGGAAAAACTAGAGAACTAAAGCAGCGCCCTGAAAAACTTTTAATAAGCTGTGAACTTCCTGTGTTTTTCAGCTATAGTGGAGAAGCTTAACCTTCACTGACCGTGGAGTGAATTCTGGTCCGTGTCCTGAAAAAGCTCATCTCACTTCCCTCTGTCGTTCCCTTTCGTCTGCTGATTGAGCACGGTGCCACGAGTTTAAAAAAGGAAACTGACCACCGGGTAGCAGGGGTCGAATCTGAAGAAACGTCCCCTTCGTCCGGTGAATCTATTTCTCGTGCTTTAATTCATCCGTGTAAATGAAACTCAATGGATACAAACCACACAATGGTTATTAATACACCTCCGAAACCTGCTGCTTCCGCTTTACCATCTACCCAGTCCACCATTAGTTCCCTCTTTATAACAAGCTGGCTACAGTCTCAACACACCTGCTCCTTCTCTTCGCCGATCAAACAGCAAGTCCTGAGGTGTTTGAGGTTCCTGTTGCTGCAGAAATGCTGCAGATCTGACGCTGCTGAGATCATCAACACCCCACCAGACTTATAGCAAAATGTAAAAATGCCTGACATCAGCCCAGAAAACACTTGTAAGAGGATTAAGGCTTGTTCAAGTCTAATAAATAATATATTAAAGCTTAAATGCATACTATACTTCAAACATGATGATTTTTAGAGTTAAAAGTTCAGACATTAAAGGCCCAGCAGTAAATTCTTATCATAGCTGACCAACAAATAGGTGTGTAACGTTTATGTCAGAGGTAACAATGCCTAACATTTTATTCCGGGTGACAGACAGAAAAAATGTGGAGGAAGTACGAGCAGAAACAATACTACAGGAAGGGAGCAGGTAAGAACAGGGAACCGTTTCAACTAAAGTTTTATCTTCTACATGCTTTGCATATGAAATTATACAATAAATGTAGCTAATAATAGTGGTTTAAATAAAAACACAGCCGTAAGTGTGCCATCTATTTGGCACAGTCTTATTCAAAGACAATCAAATGTTTTACCATCTTATAAACATTTGCATTAGCAACAATTTCATACGATGAGTCAAAGCCTTTACGTAGAAATCCATAGGTCATCATCGGTAGAGGCGGGGGGCAAAATTCATTTTTAGTCGTGTCACATCGCGGACATGCAAGGTTTTGAATTGAGTAACAAATATTAAAAATGGATTTTGTTATTGTTAACCTGTGCTGCAGCTTAAAAACAGAGTAGTTGACGTGCGGTACCATTTCTCCTAATCAAGTTCCAGTAGCTTCTGTAGAGAAAACATGTTGCAGTAAAGCTGCGTTTATCATCTTTTTCAGCTTGTCCTCACTGAAACCTGACGAATATGTCCGTCAATCACAGCTGAAGTTAATATAACATGTCTTTAGTAATGACTTCAAGACATTTTGTTAGTGCAAAAAATATCAAGTCATAAACACAATGCTAATCATATTAGCTTTTCTATGGTGTTTTCAATGTTAATGTCTATGCAAATTGTTGGAGCAGCCTGTTTAATAAAAAGGGCTTAATGACATGTGTTATTGTGTTTTCTATATTGGGCATGAAAATATATAAATCTGTGTTTATTTATGTAAAAGAGCACCATGGTTATTAAAGTTTCCAGACAATCAAAATGCATCGATAATCTTTTTGAATCACATCGCAGTCCTTTAAATGCTCATGTACTTTCCCATGACTCTACTACCATGTACACTAACATTTACATGTCTCTCTTGTAAATGGGTCCCCGAGGCTCAATGGGATTAACCCGTATATATAAAGGTTGAATGAATGAAATTATGGCATACTGTATTTTTTTTTCTCCTTCCAGGGTGCAAAACTGACAAAGTAAAAGTTCAGAAAACAGCAGTGCCATGAACCAGCCCAGATTTGAGTTTTCAGTGATCCACTTTGGTCCTGGCACTGCTCTGACTAGCCATTAGCTCATCAATCTGGTATGGTCAGAGTCAAATTATGTTTCCAAGATGAGGTAATTCAGAGAGTTGTGTGAAACAGGTAATATATTTACTACTGTATTTAAAATCCATTTCCAAAGTTGTGCACTTTCCTTTTAAGTCAGACTGTGCATGTAGTAATCTTGTACGAAAATGTGCAGAAAATCTTTGTAATTTACAAAAGGTGTGATGTGGGCAAAAGTCTTCATCAGTGGAAATGTACATGGGTGGGTTTGAACCCATCTTCATCCAGTGATGAGGATGTGAGGAGAAATGACAGCTTTGCCTCTTCTTCCTCTTTTACAGCTGTCTGCACAACAGACTGGTCTTTGTGTTGCCCCCTTTGTGCAGAACATGACCAGACCCCTGCAGAATTTCAGTAAAGTGTGGGTTCTTTGGACCTTTTCATCCACAGCTCAGATTATTACACTGAGAGTAATGTGGGCCCTGATTTTCCCAGTGGTTCGGCCAGCACATTTGGCCTGAATGAGGCTTTAAACCCCTTCTTGTTAAAAAAGGAGGCCTGGCTGTAAAGGAGGGCTAGCTTAGTGGCTACTGCAGGCCACACTTCCGCTGAACCTCTCCCTTAAAAAATAAAAAGCGAGTTCAAGGCTGCGGATTTACCTTAATAAAATGACGCATTTAAATTCGTTTTTCAAGCCTTGAGTTTGGATCAAGGTTTTTTTTTTTTAAAGGCGCTAATCTGAGTGAACTAAAGGCAACGAGCGGGAGCGCGCACGCGCACACACTTAACGGAAAGTACCAGTTAGGATGCGATTCAAAAACACCGTTAGCTTTAATGTTCAGCCGCAGAAAGAAAGGAGGTGAAACAAAGGCCCGGGCCTAAACAGAACAATGATATTCAGCCAGTCTTACCGTTTTCGGCATCTTTCCCTTCTTTTAGTCCGGCTCCGGCTTTTATGTAAAAAAAAAAAAAAAGTTCGTAAATGACTAGTTCGGCAGAAAACTTTCTCCCATCAGAACAAACGCCCTCCCGGTTCGAGGACTCAGACCGTGCTCTTAAAAAAAAGCTCGAGTGTTTTTAAGCCTGAGCTCCTGGGAGAGTGGCTCTTTGTTTCGCCTTGAAGTTGGACTGATTTTGCTGCTAACCGTACGGTACCCCCGCTGCTGCCGAAAAACCACACCCAGAGACCGATGACAGGACAGCAGCCAGGCGGAGACGCTGGCGGCTGACTCCGCCTGCAGCCGGTGCATCACCAGCCTGCGTCTCATTCAACAACCAACACACAAAAAAAAAAGGTCCCCCACTTTCAGCAGACACAAACATCCAGACTTTTACATTTAGGTTCCTTTTGAGGACAAACCAGCGTTCACTTAAAACAAGAGCTTCTGTTCAGGGGCGTAGCTAAGATCATGAAACATTGGGGGACAGGCCCATGGCTTAAAGAGGAACTGAACCCAAAATTAACTTTTCTTTTTTATCTGATACACTCCCTAGAATGTGTGTAAAATGTTGTATAGCACTATGTCTGTGTTAATATTCATGTTTTTGTGGTATTTGTTAAAATCAGCAATATTTGGTCGAAAAACAGGTTTTCACCAATCCTATGGGTTGAACTGTGGTAACTGCAGCCTAATGTTCTTATTGGTCAACGACTCTCACTCGTGACGTGTCATCTATGTTCTGTCGTCACATCCTCTGCTGTGTGTGTATAAGAATAGTTCAAGCAGAGCCACTCCCCTGCAGAGGGCGGTGTTGGATTAGAGATAGCAACATAGCAGT
>JARVGQ010000390.1:27982396-28002890 GCA_031762355.1 Hypsolebias martinsi | reverse complement strand
ACAGAACATCTCACCACTGTCCTGCTGTCCTCATACATGTCCTGTACCAGTCTAACATACTTTTCTGCCACTCCAGAGTTCCTCATGCAATACCACACCTCCTCTCTTGGCACCCTGTCATATGCTTTTTCTAAATTCACAAAGACACAATGAAGCTCTTTCTGACCCTCTCTGTACTTCTCCATCAGCATCCTTAAAGAAAATATAGCATCTGTGGTGCTTTTTCTTTGCCTGAAACCATACTGCTGCTCACAGATAGTCACCGCGCACCTACTGTAAGTCTTGCTTCCACAACTCTCTCCCAGATCTTCATTATGTGGCTGATCAACTTACCGGTAATTCCTCTGCAGTTGCAACAACTCTGTACATCACCCTTGTTCTTAAAAATGGGCACCAGCACCCTTCTTCTCCATTCCTCATTTTCTCACCCTCAAATATGCCATTGAATATTTGAGTCAAAAACCTCACTGCCATTTCTCCAAGACATTTCCAAACCTCCACCGGTATGTCACCAGGTCCTACTGCCTTCCCCTTCTTCATTCTTTTCAAAGCTTTCCGAACTTCAGCCTCACTAATCTTTCGCTTTGCGCTACATTGCATCTCCTTGTATCCCTCTTCAGTCCTCTCTGTCATATTTATTCTTGGCTAACCTCCTTCTGTGAGTAGCTTCATGCACTTCACTATTCCACCACCAGGTTTCCTTATCATCCATTCTCTGTCCAGATGACACCAAGTACCTTCCTTATTGTCTCTAATTACTGTTGCTGTAGTAGCCCAGTCATCTTGAAGCTCTTTGCCTTTAACTGCTCCTCTCTGATCTCTCCACAACATTCATCCTTCCTCAACTTCCACCATTTGGTCTTCTCTGATTTTACTCTTTTTACCTCCACATCAGTCAAAACCAAAAACTAAAGTAAATAGTATCTGGATCAGTTGGCTTAAAGTGTGCTGTAAAACAGTGAATCACAAAGTACAAGACTTGAGACCACTTGACTTTAAGGGTGTGCCTGAAACTACAGGAATGAGATGTGAAACTTGACAAACTGACGACCAGGGCCTTTCCGGTACATGCGTCAGTGATTTTTAGTCTTTGCAGGAGGGCTTGGGCAAAACACAGACAGGACCGATGACAGCGCTCACTTGCGTTTTGTGTTTTGAAAGTAACATCACCGGTGGCTTCATGAAGGAGTCACAGCAGACTGGCTGGTTAACAGCACTGAGGCATCATTGTGTTCGAATGCTGACTCACGTACTTCTCTTCCAGGGCAGAACGACCTCCCACGGTTTCGGTTCAGAGAAGCAGCAGCATGGGTGCTCTCCAATCAAAAGCAAGATAAGGTCATGTTCTCTGAAGGCATGGCTTATGGTGAACAAATCTACAAAACTGTGTCATCATCTCCCACTAAGGTGAATAAAACAATATTAAAACATGTCTAACAATCCTAAAATTTAATTTAAAAGAAGCTGAACTGCTCTTTATCTTTGAAAATACACTTCTTATTAAATCAAGGCTAAAAAAATAAAAAATACCCCCCCCACAGACCAGAAACATAAATGTTAGGCTAATTGGTGTCTCTAAATTGTCCAGGTGTAAAGACAATGGTTGTCTCATTTGTCTTTGTGTGTCCCTCTGATGGACTTTGACCTGTCCATGGTGTCCTCCACCTCTCCACAATAACTGATGGACATAGGCATCCTTGACCCCTGCAACTGGTAAAGAAGTAGTGGGTAGAGATAATGGATGGATGAAATCTTTAAAAATATTTAAATTTGTCTTGAGTCATTTTTAAAATGCGAGTACTGGTAAATTTTAAATATTTTCTGACGCAGTACAGAAGCAGGACTAAATCCATAAATACCATGCCTTATGAGGAGTTCAGTCATGTCTTGCACATGCCACTTTGGAGCAAAATAACTATGTTAGATTAAAAAAAAGTTACTTATAAAAGATCTGTTAGGCACAGTAGTAATTTTAGCTTAATGTGCAAAGCATATATCACATTTTTATTTACTTAAACTCATTTTATTGGTACTAATTATAAAATCATTGAAGTTTTTGTGCCTAAATTCATGCAAGGAAGAAGCTATTAGACAATTCAGCCAGCAGAGGGTGCACATGTACAGCAGCTGAAAGGCTTGGTCCTGTAAAACTTTTTAAATCTGAACAACCATTCCTGCCCCCTTTTTCCACAAAATAGTTTTTGCAGATCCCTGATCTAATAGTATAAAAGTGAAATAAAATCCTATTCTAATGATTTCTCATCTTTTCAAACACCTGATATGTGTTGAGTCAAACTACAGTAAACTACCACTGTATCCTGACAGCAAACATTTTAATTATTTTTTTAATAAGATGCATAAATTAGTTTAGTTTTTTCACATTACCTGTTAATTTAAAATGACTGTCAAATCTATGAAAAAATACTCAGCCATAACATTACGTATAACCACTGACAGCTGAATAGACCCCTCAATTTATCTTGTGACAATGATGCCAGGAAGTGGACATTTATCTGATCATTCGCTCTTTGAAGTCTATGTATCAAAAGGACAAAAAAAAAAAAAAAAAATTCAGCAATGCTGACATGAACAAAATTTGTGACTAAGTCATTGCTCTTGTAGAATGTTTGCTTTTATGGTTTAGAATTACAGAAACTGGTCTTGTATAGCACTTTTACTTATATTTTGTAAGTTCTGTAGAAAGTTTATGAACAATTCACATCTTACCTGCTGTAGATAGCTCTTTGAATGACCTCGGTTCAAGTATCTTTACAGTCATTCACATCACGTTAAACATAAGGTGGGATAAAAATGTGTATTCAGGGTCCCAGTTACAAATATAAAGTATAAAACTTACATAACTTACATAGAGGTTCATACAAACACGGTAAGTTTAACGTTATGTAGTTGTTCTGGCAGAAATATGAGGATGTTATTGCCAGAAGTGCTACAGCTAGCTGCTACCAATAGAATTTCATGGAAATAACATGTTAGGCAGTTTAATACATTTTTTTGATAATTCAAAATTGAAATTTCGGTCATCAAAAAAGAAAATCAGAACACAGTTTGAACAGTTTGACTTTATTTACGGAGAGAAACACAGTTTGTCATTAAGACTTACATTTTGTTTGAGTCCTCAGACCCAAACAGTCTATTTTAGCATATTTTGGTCTAGAAAATCTATGCTTTCCAGTCAGTGTGGATTACAATACTTCAGATCATCACAACAACAAAATAAACTTGCTGTACAGTTCTCCCTTTTTTTTTACATGAGCAGTCATATTAGTGTACTCAAACAGGAGATCTACACTCACTTCAGAGGTGAACCTTTCTCCATATTAGAAAACAAATTCTGTCATTTCAAATGTTTGTGTGACTAAACCTGAGTATTACACTGTGTACTGTATATGTACAGTCATGTTAAAATATGTGTACCTGTCTTGTTTCTGCATTTTTGTACTCCCTTAATTCTATACGGTGGCACAAACTGCAAGACACTTTTTTGTTCTTTACCAGTTTTTATGACAGGTATAAAAATGTGCACTCATCCAAAAAAAAATCACTTTGGTTTTGACCTTAGCCAACAACAGCGCATTCGAACGTAATTTTATACTGACAATAAAGATCTTAACATTTTGAAACAAACACTGGTTTAATGCAAACTGGCCTCAGATACCAAAGTTATTAATTTACAGCGTGAGTGATTATATAATAAAACAGATCACAATTCAACACACCAGTGCTTCATGAACATTAAGTGTTGGTCATTAAATCAATTGTCCAACGCTCCAGAAAAAGCCGGTGTTAAAATTTCCCCGAATCATAAAAGAGTAGAATATCACGTAAGAAATGATCAGACTGTCAAATTGTTATCAATGGTTAGCTCCTCGTCAAGTTATTAGTCAGAGAGCATGAAGTATAAAGTAAGGGACTAAAGTTGTCTTTCAGGCTAGGCTAACAGCTAGCCAAACGAGGGTCCATTTCATATTGTTTATCAGGCTTATAAAATATCCGTTAAAAAAAAAAAAAAAAAAAAAAAAAGACATTTTAGCAAATACTAATGTTAACAAAGCTTGTGTTAAACTTACACTAAAAACTAAACTTTAGTTTAGTGTGTCGCAGTTTTCCCAGCCAAACAATGTCCGCGTCGCTACACAAATGTACATGGGCCGACGATGGTGCCAAGAGGCACAAAATTACGTAGGCGTTGTTCAGTTGAAATAACGGCGACAAAATAAACAAACAGCGTCGTGCAAAAGTGCAGAGGTTTATTATGAGCTAACACTGGGACGTTGCTTTTGAGAAAAGGTTGTTGCCTTACAAACGATAACAAGAACGGGCCTCTGTTTAGCTAACCATTAGCATAGCCTGCCGCTTTCTCCATACTGTGCTCCATGACTGATGCCTGATTGATAAGGTACTAACTACTGATAATTATTAGACAGAAGATCTTTTAACAAATGATCAGACTATTCCTTTAAAAGAGCGACAAACAAGCACAAATCAAATCTGGTGAGAAATTCCATCAGTGTCACGACGGCACCTATAGGGCCGTCTGCATCCGGATGATGGGATGCAGAACACGGCAAATAACAGACAGCAGTTCCTGGAACAGGTTTTTAACCCCCAGACCTGCAGACCAGACACAGGTTTGTGTTTTGTTTAGCCGCTCACAGCTTAATGTGTGAATTTAAAAAAATCCTTTGTAAATATATAATTCATTGCATGACAACCCATGTGCTGAATCATTTAAAAACCACATCTGACGAAGCCGCCCAAGAACAACTTTGGCATGATTTATTAGGCAAAAATATATCCAAAAATACTGAAATTCCCATTAAAATAGCATAAAGCAGACAAATCAGAATAGATGCACTTAACCAAGATGCACGGGTTACGACACAAATTATCTAAATATATGAACAACTCAAGTGTTGTAGTTCTATATATACTGTATATACACACACACGTGTGACTATATACAGAGAGGACATGATGCTTACTGCTGTACACAGGGCATCTGTGCACTTTTATGTAGCACGTATATGTCCCTGCAAATTAACAACTGTACCCAGTAAGAGTTAGTACATACCAATGGGCTACTCCCAGTGACACACAGTGTCACAAACATTATGGCATTGATTCTCCCCCCCTTTATTTAAAATAAAACTATATTCATAATATACATTTCATATTTTGTTACATTCAAGGTATAGATACAATTTGTATCAACAAGCAAAAGTCAGTTCTAGACATTTGTGGCTTAGTTGTTTGCGGCACACAGAAAGGGAATAAAAGGCGGCATTATTCTGTTCTTTACTCCAACTTCCTGATTAGACAATAAAATACTTGACTGAACACGTTTTGCAGTGATAGTGAGTTTTATTTTGATGTGGAAGTAGTCCATTGCCCTGAAAAATACAGTGCCTTTTTGGATTTTGTCCAATAAATAATTTAGTATGAGAGCAAAAAGTATAAGACAACTATTTTTTAAACCTCAGTGTAAAAAACACATTTTGAATTAAATGATTTCTACAATACTAAAACAACTAATTGTGGCCTGCATTAGAGTAATATCTAACATTTTGAAGATATTTGTTTAAAAGACCACAGTATGGAAAAGTAGTGCTCGATTCTGCGGGACTGATGAGCTAATGGCTAGTCCATGCGAACCCATAAACAAACGGAACTGCTGTGTTAAAACAACTTCAATCCTAAAATTTCACAGCAATTTACGTTATTTAAACAATTACACATCACTTTAGTAAATAACCACAAGTATTCTTTGAATGACCAGGTAATGCAGATTTGACATTTATGTAAAGATTTATAAAACAGTTTGCATGAATGCAATGAATTTTAATAGACTGGAGGTGTTTTAAGATGGCATTTTAAGTAAAAACACGTCAAATTTGTGAGTAATGGTAAATTATTCTTTAAATATTCATGTTTTTGCTGTAAAACAAATCACCATGTCCACACAGGTGGGGCTTGCAGTAAATTAAAGTTTACTTCATAAGTTCTGCTGCTAAAAACATTTTCTAATGAAACTGAGGTTTTGTGTACAGGAAGTTGTGCTGCTACTAATTCTGCTAGCCAGGGAGTTTAACCAGTCCCATCTGCATCATGTGCAGGTGGGCTGCACATATTCTGGCAGAAAAGCTGAGCTCACCCATAACAATAGTTTCCACTTCATATTCCTTTCCAAATAAAATGTGATGGCAGAAACAGATGAAGGAACGGAGTTTATTTTTAATCAGGATGGATGTTAGAAGTGACAGGGGGAAAAAAAAACCTGACTGGAAAAGCAACGTTAGGAAACAACATGGCGTGTTGAAAACGCACACACAAAAATAAATAAATACAAGTTGCTAAATTGTCGATTTGGTCACAATTTAAATGTACTTTTCCATACTGAGATACTTCAAAGAACTATTCACAACAGGTAAGATATTAATTGTTCATAACCTTTCCATAGAACTCTACTTAAAAAAAGATCTTAACTATCATTCAAAGTGCTGGTACTGCATTGTAGGCAATGGACAACTACAGTGATCAGATTAAAACAATTAATATCAGTTCAATATAAATCATAACCAATTTGATGTCATTTGGTTTTCAAATCAGCTATTATAAATAATTTTTAATTCAAGTTTTTAGTGACAGCAGACATCCGTTCAGTCTTGTGTCTACCGAGAACGTGTTTTGTTAACTCAACTATCTCAAGGAAAAGGGGGATGGCACGCAAACTTTGAGCCAAATGCCAGAAACAACCTTGACAGCAGCCTTGCAATCTGATTGTTTCACATGAAGAAACATTTAGGCAGTTTGTTTCACCTTCTCATGAACAGACAAACAGCCTAAAGTGGCCTTGTCCTTTTTCATGAAAAAACAAAGTCAGCAAAGCCCAAAACTCATTTGGGCGAAACACATTCAGCTTCCCCCCCCTCTTAATGTCTGCTCATTTACCACATTTAGATCCAAATATTATAAAGAAATTGATTTTAAAGCATCACCAGAGACAAAGTCAGGCTCCCATAATTAGCCCAATAAAGAGTAATACCACTTACTTTAAAAAGAATGTGCACAATTTATTTTTTCATGAACACAAATATAGTTTTGCAGCATTGTTAAAGTGCTCTCTAATGTTGCTTCATTTACTACACTGTTATATAATAAATTATTCTTTAAGATAATAAAAATGCCACAATATGTTGTCCGTCAAAGCATTTTTGCTAGCGGACTCACATTTTTTTTCTTTAAAATCCATTCAGTAAGGGGTTTTTATACACCAATATTTATGTATTTATACACACAATGCACTTTAACATTTCTGACTCATGGAAATAAGTGGCATTTCCCTTTAAAAGCATCCAAAGTCTAAACCTGCGATAAGGGGTTCACTTGCATGGTGCAACCTTCTAGTTTCAGATGCATGTTTTAAGTCTTGAGGGTGGCAGCTTGTTAATTAAGAGTCATTTGACCTCCTTGGAACATCAGTGTGCTTAATGAAACTGATGTGCCCTTGTAGGGCAAGTTTAAAGATCCAATCTGGTTTGGTAAAAGCAGAGCCAAACTGGGACCCCACCCCCCACGCCCCCTGCAGAGAATCCGTCAAAGTGAAGTTGAACCACATACAAGTTCCCCCTTCGTAGCTCACTGCTAAAGATCTCAAGGTGCAAAGAATGGAAACACAAGAAGTACAAAGTGTGCAGACGCCACGTGTCAAATTTACAGAGCTAACTTTAGGTACTACATGTTACAAGTAGGACTTTCACAAAATACTGTATATCACTACTAAATCAGAGTGCACTATAGCCAGTGATGAGTTCCTGGCATGAATAAAGTCAAAATTAGAAAACTGAAAGCATCCTGAGAGCAATGTGCAGCAAGGCATAGCCAAACCTTTCCATGGTACTTCTACACGCTGTATGTGTGCATTGTATTATTATACATGTATATTTCAGCAGTCTGAACTCTCCCAAAAGTCCAACAGGAAAAGTTATCTCTGATATGCTTTCTGGCCCATGAAAAACTTTGTTTTGTTTTGAGACCTATTATTTCAGAGAATATCAATATTAGCATGCAACCAGGTGCAACTGATCCAGCCAGATTCTGACACCTGACAAATGGAAACTTGTGCAAACATTTAACTGGGATGGCAAATACTGTTTCAGTCTGGTAAGTTTCAACAATCTGTTCCTGTGAAGTTACTCTGAAGCCTGGGGAAATTATATACTTTTTATTGTTTAACAAGATTTACATGCACATAAGGAAACCAGCTGCTGTTAAGGCATGAAATTGATGACTTTATCTTATTTAGGTCCTGCTAAAGTAAATAGTTTTTAACAGAACTGTAACTCCGGCACTGGTTGAACATTAATTATTGTGTATTCCTAGTTAAACAAATGAATTCTAGATAAAGTGGAGACATTTTATAAATAAGTTACCGTAACTAAATGAACTGCTCGTAAAAGAGAAATCTGAAATTCTCTGGAGGTTTTGTGTGAAAACAGCTTAGGTCTTGACTTTGAATGTAGCAACACTGCCTTCCAGCAGTGCTGTTGGATAAATTAATGTGTCATCAGCAATTGGGTTTTTAAAAGAAATCAGAGCAGCAATTTCTTTTCATATATAAAACTCAATTAAACCTGCTCTTAAAACTTCTGGTCCTGCAGAACTACTGGTCTAAACAAAGATACTAGGATTACTTCTACACTGAAAACAGTCGGCACAGCAGATTTGACAAGTAGATAAATAAGCAAAATCTTGGACGCAGCATTTAAATTCGGTAAACTATACATATACGAGAACATTTCCCAAAAGCTGATGTTAAACTATAATCCAATTAATCTAAAGAAAACAAACAAAAAACTAAGTAAATATTTATACTACTACTGACACTAATAAAATTATTTTTGGCATTATTTAGCAGCTTATAAATAACTTTAAAATAATGGCTTTTGTGACATAATATGTACATAAATCTGTGCACATGTGTACAAGTCAAACCTTTTGGCTTGCTTAGTGCACAGTCAAATTCTACCAAAATAGTAGCTTTCTTAAGTGAGGCTGAGAAAATATATCTTTTTTAGATACGGTGATAGTGCTTAACTTTTAAAACTAGGAGGCTTTGATGACACAAACGTCCACTGGAACCAATCAGACGATGACTAAAGCATGAGGTCATTCAGATATAAGGCCATAATATCATAGTTCATGCTGTGAGGTATCTACCTCCCTCTTAACTTTTAAAATAAATGCACAAAAAAGAAAAAAAAATATATATATATATTTATATGTATATTGCAACAAATATCTACAGCGGAGGCAGATCTAAAGCAAAGTTATTTATACTTCAACTGTACTACGAACACTTTAGATGCCTTTCAGAACACATTCACAAGACCTGATCAGGAGGTTCAGAAAAGCTGCGATATAAAATACTGACATGTGTCACTTGGAAAAAATAAATGTTGGAGATGTTGCTTGTTATTTTTGACTGTTGCTATGCAGATTTTTTGTTGTTGTTGATCTCTTGGCTGGCATTAACTAACAAGCTCAGTTGTAGACCCCCCTTCTCACTGGATGATGACCTCACTGTAATGCAAAATTAAAAAAATTAAGCCAGAACCAAGACGGTATTTGCAAGATCTTGGCGAGGGTTTTATACATGCATTAGGTCCACAAAGGTTGTGGTGTTATTGTACTGAGGTCTTGGTTGGAGCCATGATCTGTGGACCATGAACATCCGTGTGAATTTGTCAATGAGGCCTTGAAGCAGGACCATGCATGCTAGTCTTATACTGTACTTGGGCTTTGCTCATGATTTTAACACGGTCAAGGAAATTACGTGGCTCTGATGTGATACCCATAGCATTGCGCTAACGTGGCGTGTTACTCTACTGCATATTTGCTTCTTGACACGGTCTGAGAAAGTGATGCTAGGGCCGCCGTACACATAGCATGGTGAGGTAGAGGAGAGCTTTTCAGAGGATAGTAGATCAAGTGAAAAACAACAGGATACAGTAGTCACTCACTTATCACGGGGTTTACGTTCCAGACCCCCCCATGATAGGCGAAAATCTGCGAAGTAGGGATGTTATATTTATGGGAAGGCTTTATAAACCCTTTCCACGTTCTTGCAATGTTCTTAACAATGTTCTAAACTCTCTAACACTAAAAAAGCACAGCAAAAAAGAGCAGACTGATGCTACGATTACTGAGCCAATCAGCGCTTGGGGGCAGACTGGCCATCGGGAGAACTGGGAATGTCCCGGCTCCGTTCGGGTCGCGCTTTATTATTTTAAATGAACGATCCATGCTGCTCACTCTGGTGTCCGCCTCACTGAAGCTCCCACAGTAGCATGGGGAAAGACAGACCCCGCCCCCTGCCTTTCTCTTTCTGAGGCAGTCACAGCAGAGCAGAAACACACACAGATTGCGTGCCTGCCTGTTGTGAAGAGAAAGAAGGGGGCCCCTCAGGGATCACTGAGCGGGCCAGGCCACCGGGAAACAATGTATACAATCTTACATTGAAAACCTGCGAAAGAGTGAGTCTTTGAAAGTCAAACTGCGAAGTATCAAGGGACTACTGTAATACAAAAACTTATTTGGTGAGCATAGTAACATCAAGATTGCTGGAGGTTTTCCAAATCTGAATCAATCCAGCAACATTTTAATTTGATAGATGGATTATAGTAGTCCCTCGTTTATCGCGGGGTGTTCTGTTCTTAGCGCCCACGCAATAAGTGAAAAACCACGAAGTAGGAATAGTAGTACAAGTAGTAAGTAGTAGTTTATTTTAGTATTTATATATTATATATATTAAGGCATTTTAAACCCTTCCCACACACTTGCAATACTCTAGACAATGTTTCTAAACTCTAAAAATGCTCTAAAAAAATCACAGCATGTCATGATCTCTGCTCTCTGCCTCCGGCTGCTCTCGGCCAAGCCCACTTCTCTGCTGCGGAGATCATAACAGGCTGCAGGAGGGAGCTTCTCCCTGCACATGTGGACTGCACACAGATGCAGCAGGTGCTAAATAATTTATTTTAAATTTAAAAAATCCATGCCAATCGTGTGGCTCATCCATGAATCAGCCAATTGTGTGTATGTCCAATCTTTTTTTGAAAAACGTGAAAGAGCGAGTCCACAAAAGTCGAACCGTGAAGTCGCGAGGGACAACTTTAATTGGCTGACCGAATTCTGGCTTCCTTGAATAGAGAACTTTACTAAATAGCTTTTCTATGTGTGAATGTTTCTGTAAAATGCCCTGAGACAACTTTGTTGTGATTTGGCGCTATATAAACTAAATTGAAATTGAATTGAATTAATTGGACCATGTGTGGGGAAATTACCAGCTTCCTGTAACCCACAATTTAGTTTTTTTAAGCGAAAAGGCTCTTCTATATATTAACTGTACAAGTTACTTGAATGGTTGTGAAATAGACATTTATTTAAAGTATGCATTTGTGCATATTGTTTCGTTACTTGACAAACACTATAATAATAATAGTTTAAAAATTGTAAATTGGCCCTCTGCTGCCCTGGTTTCTAAAGCTCAGTCTCTGCCATAGAAAAACTTGTCTCAGTCGACCTCTAGTTCTAATAGTTTCTCTAAGTTGTGGAAGTGAGTGAGGTCATCGTTCCGAGTGAAGGGGGCCTTCATGAGAAAGACATTATTTAGAAATACAACAAGGCTGGGATGTATTCTGCTGATCATCACAAATTGAATATAATATGAAATATGTACTGAGGAAATACAATGCATAAAATAAATCTGAATAACTTCATAATGCAGAAATAATCAGTATGTGAAGTAATTTAAAATGTTTTAAATTTTCATCAGTACCGGTAAAATGCATTTCCTGTTTTCCATTAATTTTCAGAACACCTGTCTCATTATTGGATGGATTTTTAAAATGGACATGTTGCTTTTGACACAACTCAATGTCAGTTTTTTTTTTTTTTTTAAGATCTTTTATTTCAGTGACACTTTTAGCAGAAAATTTGCATTCCTGCTATTTGTTATAAAATGTACTTTAGTCGATTTTTAAATGAACTGTCAAACAAATGCAACTAAGCTAGTTCTGGTCAAGTAGTATGAATGTGTCTTTAATAAAATGTGTGCCTTTGCATCATTTAGGTTGCACCACACTTCATGTAAAACATTTTGATTAGTGCCACCTTAGCAATACCTACTCTGATCGCCACAGTCCTCACCAGAGACACAAAACAAAATTAGTAGCTCCTGAGGGCAGATGTTGCACGTTGTAGCAACATTTAACAAATGCCTAATTGGTAATCAAATTACTCATTACCTTATCTTTTATAGCTGCTCAGTGTCCCGACCTTAGTTTTGTAACAATGACAGCAGCCAGCTGTTGTGGATCTGTCAAATGAGGGTTCTTCTCCATGACTGAGTGGACTATGTAAGCAGGAAAGATATTACAAAGGTTCCTGTATGTCTGATACTGGTGATCTGGAATAACGTAGCGCTCTTGGTGTTCGACTGCAGATGGGGTCTCCCACGGTGAGTTCCAGATTTGTTCCATTTTGTCTGGCATGCTGCGGACCATGACCCGTTCGCAACATGGCATCAAGCTGTTACTGAGCGGATATGAATGGTATCCATAGGACTCGTTCCCACAAGGCAGAGGGTCCCAGCTTGCGTGCTGCTCGCGGCACAGTGGCGGGCGCCTCTGTCTCATTGGGTTGCTGTCATACAGCCTTGAGTCTGATATGCTGTCCATTCGAGTCATACCTAGAGACCTGGTTGGCTGCGAGGATAAAGGCGGGAGGACATTCTGAGTGAGCGGGTAGTCTCCGGGACAGCTAGATCGAGCTCCCACTGCAGCATGCTGGATATGTGGTGCCAGGTGAGCTTCGGATTGTTTGCGGGAACCCTGTTTAGGCTCCTCTGGTCCGTAACTCTGTACTCTCGACAGTGCTTCATGACGAAACCCACGGGAGAAGGCCTGCATCCTACTTTGGGCAGGAGCTTGCTGCTGCCCTTTGATGCTCTCCTCCAAGCTGCTGTCGACAGAGCTTGGGTACATGTCACCGTACGAGGAGAACGAGTCACTGTTGGAGTGGCTGAGGCAGGATTCAGGGCAGTGGCTAGGATTTCTCTGATACACATGCTCGTGCTCCATGCTACAGAAACTGTCAACGTTTTGCATACTGCTCATGCTCATGTTTGAAAAATCACTGTGGAGTGAATAGTATCCGTGGTCGCTAACTGAGTCATACTTGGGGAACTGTTCGCCGTACGTTACAGAGGCGCCGTGACTGTTAGTGACTAAAATAGGAGGGTACTGTACACTGGACATGTGCTCCAGGGAATTGTGAGCAAACTGCAGAGAACCTGGAACCGGGCTGCTGGCAGATCGTGTGTTCAAGGCTCCAGCTGCGTGGCTCTTGGCAGGCTGCATGGTGGGCACACTGAGAGCAGACACGAGGGAAGGCACTGAATTTGTCTCAGACTTCCGAACAACAGAGAGTGCCTCTGGAGGTTCACAGGCCACTGAGCGAATGCTGGGATCGGACTGGCGTTTGGGTGCCACGCGTTTGGCTTCAGAGCTGCTGTCGCCCTTTACAGCTGCTGGGCCGGTGCCACATTTAGCTAAAGCCCCTTCACTCATTGTTTTTACTGCAGACAATTTGGCAAAGGCTCGCAGCTCATCAGCCACAGAGCGCAGCGGTTGGTTGACACGCTCGGGATGGTAGTATTTGCACTTATGTCCATATGTGCACTTTTTTCCTGGTTTAAAAGAAAGAACCCAAGTGTTGAGCATGATGTGTTTAGAAATTAGAACCTGCTTAACAACAGAAACTTACCATAGGGGCAAGGCTGTTTTTTGTGCTCTGGAACAACAGGTCTCTTGCGAAGAAAATTTTCTAAGCTAGGCCCATGTCTTCCCAATGGGTCATCAGGAGGCATGAACCTATTAAAAAAACAGCCAACCAAAAGCAACAAAATTACAGCCAGCACAAAGTGTTTCTGCCACAAAATAGAACAAACTGTCACTCCAATTTCCTAAGAAAAATGATCATGACACACTAACCCAGTCGGTGTATGCCATAGGCAGATAATCTTAAACTGTTTTAAAACCAACAAGTGACATTTCCAACAAAGAGTTATGACGGCTAAATGTACTGTTATGGCCACTGGCTAAATCAGTACAAGTACTTTACATAATTAGTAATAATAAAAAATATAATCAGGTTTTCTCACTTGTCATTAACAAATGAATACATCAGGAGGCGCTCTTCTATAAACTTCTTCCACTCTGGCTTCTCGTTCTGCAAGTCCCTGTAGTTGTCGTTCGACACAATAATTCCATCAGAATCATAAGCCAGCTTCACTATGAAGCGATCATCATAGCACACCACTCTTCTGCCCTGAACTCTTCGAGACGGGGTGAAAACCAGGATTTTCTCTTTCTCTAGCTTGCGCAGAATTTCCTGATCTGAAAGAGGAAGTGATTTAATATCTGGATACTTTGATGTAAAACAGCCACATGGCCGTTTCAACTTTTTATTCAGGTAAAGTCAATTTAATATTTTATTTACTATTAACGGTCAGCAGCTGTATAAAAACACTTGTAGTACCTGTGATGAGGGCGTCAGGTCTTGATTGCTCCTTTCTCCAGGCTGGGACAAACACAGTGATGTCTTTATGCCCTTTCTCCAAAAACCACTCAACAGCAAGTTGGATACCACGGCAAGAGAATACCTCTTTGTTCCCATGGCTAGAAAACACAAGATAGCGTAAGGCTTCCCAATGACTAAAGGAACAGACATCCAACTAAAACAACCTTAAACATGTGTATGATTGTTTTAGGAGTGTCTTACCTCATCGCCACGTTTGAACCATCAATGACAATAGGCCTGAGGTTATCATACACTTCCACAGGATCCTCTTCCACTGAAACTTCAGGACTAACAGCTTCTTTAACACAAGGTGACCGTGATATTGACGTGAACGTGCTGCTGCAAGGTTGAAGTTCAGGCTCCACTTTGTTTCCAAGACGAACCAGCTCGGCAAGAACGTCGTTGATCAGCGCCGTGGCCCCCAGCTTGTTGAGCACCACCTCCACCTGCTCTCCCGAATAGCCTAACTTCAGAGCAAACTCCATCTTTGACTGGTACTCTCTTCCACTGGCAGGTTTGAGCCCCGGTGCTGCGCTGGTGTCATCGTCGCGAAAATCCTGCACGGTGCTGCTCTGAGAAAAACTGGGCCGGTCGAGGCACGGCGAGCGGCAGAGCTGACGGTGTGGTTTGGTGATAGTCAAGGGCTCTCTTCTCTTGCAGCCGCTGTTGCTCACCAGAGCCCTCCGGTGCTGCTGCTCCTCCGACTCGCTCTCCGAGCTGCTTCCATCCTCAGACTCGGCGGCGGCATGCCGGGCCTCCCTTGAGTCAGTGTTCTCCTCCCTGCATGGGTGTTTCTCCATTTTGAGCTTCTCCACCATGGACCATGTTGCCATCACATTAGTTGCGACACCTCAGCTTTCCGCTCCATGCTTCCTCACCTCCGACGCAGCCAGGGAATCATTCTCACTGTTGGACCTTAACACTTTAAATTCTTTATATAGGGCCAAAGTAATGTGGTTTATCCTACTCGAGGAGGGAAAGTGGAACTACATAATCCTGTAAAGGAGCAAAAACACAACAGTCAGTACAGGTGATATGCTGCTAAACCCTAACTTCAGAACTATTCTGAAAGAAGTTGATTCTTTGGTGCATTTAAAAGTCTGTAATGAAAAGATAAAATTGTACAGTCTATGTGGATTATAATTTCTAAACTTGTGAAAACTACAGTAAAGCTTCAACACCGGAACAGCAGCAGCAATACTACATGTGTGCAAAGGCTGGATACTTCAATCACTAATCAAATCACTGATCTTCTCCGGCACCACGTTTGGAGCTTTATGGAAAAGCACGGACATTACCAAACAACAGTTTGGCTGTCTCTTCAGCTGACTGACTTTAAAATCAAAATCACAGTCTGGTACAAAATGTGCTAATGCAACCGCAGAACAATGCTGCTGCTCTCTCTGTGTGCACAAAAAAAAAAAACTTACAGGTCTCACACAAGCAACGTCTGAGCCCAGTCACACATGGAGCGAGCGCACAAGTTAGCATAACCTGCGATAGTGTGGGCTGAGCAGTGTATCGCTGCGCCTCCAGCCCTCTGACAGATAATCAGAACTGAACAGAACTCCACAGGGAGCACGACTGTTTTGTGATAAAGCAGCACGGGGACTGCAGAGGAGCCTGCAGGAGGCAGCACTGCTTATTCCCCCCACACGCACATAAATACTGATAATCAAAACTATTCCAAAGATTTGGAAGAGGACACATTAGGATTCGCTCTCCTCTCGTCTTGCATAAAGTGGAGTACGGCGAGCTTCAAGCTTCAAGAGGCACAGCCCATGATGTGGGTTGCTTAGCAACACAGCCTTGTCATCAGCTAACTCCTTTTACCAGTCACGACTAACACAAAACACGGCTCATCATCTCTGTTCATGCAGCCGGTAAATGCAGAACACTTTCAGCTGCGCTCCAGCTCCACTCCGAAAATCTTGAGAAAGTGAATTCTGAAGCAAAACGTGACGATAATATTTTACATGGTCTCTTTATTTTCAGTCCTGACCACCAAAAAAAAAAACAAGACAAGTCCACCTCCACTGCAGTGACTGGGATCCTGTTTTAGTACGTCACTGACAACAATCCCAAAGGCAGACACTAATGCTACGAAAGGTGCACACATTTTTTTTTTTTGTCAGCCAACAGCTAAATAAATATACCTTTAGGGGTTTTCACTGATTACAACTTGTACGAGGAACAAGTTTTGGCTTGAATATCTAAAGTAAAAAAGCTAAACAGGATTGTTGTGACGCCTCGAGAACTAGTGACAGATCCCATGGAGCAGCTCACACTGCCTACTGCCATTTGAGTCATTTTATGAGAATATCAATACAAGCTCAGCGTAGCAGAGCTCTTTCAGTCCTTTCCAGTCCACCTCCAGATTCACAAGCTTTACTCTCATCAAGGCCCCTGGACCATATCTGCACACTCACCATCTCCTGCATAGCAACAAGTGAAGTAAGATGTCTTTTTACACGGCTAACCCGACACAGAATCAAGCAACGGGCACAGATGAACCACACTGAAGTCTGCAATTGGTCCATTTATCCATTTGGTATACAGTATGTTTTTAGTTTATGATAAAGCTAACAGGCAGCTTGGCAGCATTGTACTGTGGTGTGTCCATCAATTCAGATCAGTTTCAGTACTTTGCAGGGATTTACAGAGAAGCACAAATGCTTTGAGAGGAGGAAAGAAACTTATGAAAAAAATAAAATTTTTGGCAGAATTAAGGGGAAGGGGCACAAAGAAGTGAGAAAGTTGTCATTTTCACATTGCAAAATTCATTACAGGGTAATCCTAATTTTACAGTTTTTCAATGTAAATAAAGTTTTTTTTATATACAGTATGAGGATAACTACTTTTCATGACGTTGATGCAAACATTTTGCATTTTCCAGCATGTGAAAAACTAAATCAATTCAAAACTACACGACACAAACATTATTGGACCAAGACTTCAGCAGCAAATAACATGTTCCAGCGAAAGTGCTTTTTTGTTGTTAATCTGCTGTTCCTACAAGCATGAAGACCGCTGCTAACGTATTTTCAATTAGAGGTGTGCATTTTGAGTTTTGATAAGTTTCAATAAGACAAACAAAAACAAAGTTGCAGAAAAACTGTCATCCAGGGCTCAGAGCCAAGCAAAACATTATGATCTTATTACCTTTTTGGCTTTGATCAGATGATGGCACTATGCTCCCATCATCTGACTCATTAGACCAGTGACATTTGTGCTGCTGCATCTAGAGACTGAATGTTGGCTTGGATTCATTCCACTAAACTAAAGACAGGATTTGTTTACAGGCCATCTCTTGTGCGCAAACAAAACAAAGAATTTCCCCTTTTTGTAGAGTGAATCAAAGTAGCCCTTCCAAGTACAGGAAAACTGTTGCCACTGAGAAAAACATGCTTTTTTTTTTACATGCAGAACCTGAAGTGCACATTATGTCCAAATCAGAAACTCATGTTGAATCTTTATAATATTTCAGCAGACATTAATCACTTGTGTTGAATTGCTGTAGAACTTTCCTGTCACATTTGTGTTAAACACGTTAAAGCTGCACCTGTTTGGATAAAAAAATAGCATGAATAAACTGAACTTTTGTAAAACTTTATACAGTATATCATGTCCATAATATCTCCCCTGAAACAACGTGTTTCCGCTAATTCTGATTTTCACTGAAATCTGTGAACTTTAACAAAATGACTTTAGCTTTTTTGAATGTGATAAAGCACAGAGATTAAAAATACAGTACACCCAAATACATAACCCCATTAGGAGAACGCTAATGAAAGCGTACATTTAAAGCAAATATATGTTTTCGTTTCATTTTTAAAGTACAGTACTTATTCAGAAAAATCCAACAAGTTGACACGTCAATCCGAAACTGATGTGTTTAGCAGCTCCTGAACAGCGTCTTGACTTCAGGATGACACTGATGAACAGTGTGACAGCACGTGACAAGTTCAATTTATGAAACTTTTTTTTTAAACAAGTGTCACGATTGTTGCACAAAACACCATCTTTGAGACACCATTTATGAGAAAATAACTGCTTTGGCACCTTCAGGCCCGAGATGCTGTTAGCATACGCTAGGAAGCTATTTTAACATGGCTTAGCTAACTTAACACTACGGTGTCAACGTCTCGGATGAATCATTTCTGACTAATTCGAGGTAACTAGCTGGTCAAATGTGAAGAAATTGATAAGATAACGCTTATTTCAAACTATCGCTAACCTAGTATAGCTTGTCAGGCAAGTTGGTGTTGTGTCGAATTGCGTTCGCCCCGTCAAGATGTTTCTCCGCCAGCTCCGCCCCGTCCAAACGGCGACGTCGACTTTTCAGCAAATACGCGCTTCTTTCGCCGGCTAGGCTGGGCGGAGCCTGGTGGGGGGAACATATTCGACCGTGGGAACGCAGCACGACACAACACCACTAGTTAACGGTCAACTTAAAACGCCTAGCTGCTAACGTTAGCCTCAGCAGCTGAGCATCTGCTAACAATTTAGCCAAAATATTACCGTAACTAGAGATAAAGTTGACGGGTTTTGTAATATTTCAGACGATGCTGAAATGACGGCAACGCATAACGGCTCTCTTACCTACTGTGCACGCATATCAGTGGCATGGGTGACTTCTTCAAACGGCGCTCATCTCCTCTCACCTTGTTGCTGTCATCCTCCTCGCCTGGAACTGTTCTGTTTTGCTGCCATTGGCGCTGTCGCAGTTTGCTCAGGGTTGCCAGATAAGGCGAGGGAAACAAGTAAATGTGACACATGGGCAAAAAAAAAAAATCCCCTTCACGAACCAATTTTCTTTGACCCAATCTGTTATGTGATAAATGCCGCTATTCCATACATGTGCAAACACTACTTTTGTAAAATAACTAAATACATTTATCATAGGCCAAGTGCTACAAACCGAAATTTTTTTTAATTTGGTTTTGAATCCCATCAAGCCAATTTGTTAATTTACACTAACGAGCAGACAACCGTAAAGGCACTCCTGTAAAAAACAGGTTATTTAAATATGCATGCATACATAAGTCTCTGATTTCCAACCACATGCTGATCAGGGGAAGTTCAGCAGCTTTGTGCTGACTTCCATTAAAGCAGCCCAGCATTTAAATGATGGTGGTTTTTTTTTTTTTTTTTGTGTGTGTAGGTTCACTTTAGGTGTCGGTTAATGTAAACTTGCATAATGGCCTTTTTGCACCAGGGCATCCATTCTCTTCTAACCACATTGTTAGACAGACATGTTGACATATACAGTACCTCAGGTCCACAATGACAGTAAAAAGAACAAGATAAGACAAATTAAATTGTATTTGTCATGTTTATTTTTGTGTAAGGCAATATTCTATTGAGATAACAACAACAAAAAAAAAGGTTTTCAGAATGGAGAAAAAAAAGTGACAATTTGTAACAACTATTCCGTACACAACAGTCTAAAAACAGCTGAAAATATAAATACAAATTCATTGATATTTAATATTATGCTATAAAATGGTTTCACAAGATGTTTACCTAGACATATAACGTCAATCCAGACACTTCCAATAATGGTTTGAGTGCATAATTACAGTAAGAATTTTGAACTTGGTCAAGCTGCTAAAAATTACCCCCCCTCCTCTCCCCCAATTTTTTTTAATATAAAAAAAAAAAAAGAGGAAGTCTGGCTTTTCTGTCAGGCTAAAAGCAAACAAGCTTATTCTGTACTTTCCCTCCTCCAAATTAATTACTTCTCCAATTTAACTTTTCCTTAAAGGTCCACTGACATGATATTTGAACTTTGCATAAAATGGCACAACATATATATGTTGTATAATTCAAC
>JARVGQ010000390.1:27949702-27962597 GCA_031762355.1 Hypsolebias martinsi | reverse complement strand
CATACCATACCATACCATACCATACCATACCATACCATACCATACCATACCATACCATACCATACCATACCATACCTCGCCACTGTTGACTGAAACTAGTTAGCTTCACTTAGCTAATTAACGTCTAGCAAGGCTTTGTCTTTGTGACAATTTCGGAGTTTCTTAAAAAGTTTGTGTTTGAAACTGAATTTGTCTCCAAGTTGTGTACACGGTTTTCTCAACAGTGTTATTTGCTAATTTAGCAGCAGGGCATTGTTGCTAAATTAGCAACATTCATATATTTCTTTCCTGTTTGGTTTGTCAGATGAAGACATGGCTGAAAAGTCCTGTTAAAATTTTAGATTTTAATCAAATTCACACATTTAATGGCCCCACGGGGATTGAGCTAGAAAGGACTTATTTTCCATACAATTCAAACAATGTTAACATGCCACAAAGTTCAAATACAGCTACTTTTTGGTGTGTTTGTACTAAAAAACACTGGGTTTGCTGATAGTTGTTCTGCTACATAAGATAATATGAGGTTTGTAGGTAAATCTAAAATAATCCAAATCTTCATCAGGTGTGGTTACGTTTGAACATTTAAAAGGTGTCAGCAGTGTGTTCAATACACAAGATTAAGGAGCTCTGAAAAATGACAACATTCAGATCATTTTCTGTTTGTTTTCCCTAAATAAAGATTATAATCAACAAACTCTGAACATGACGTTAGCAGATTTTTATCATGTGTGGACAAAGCCAGGCTAGCTGTTTGCTGTACGGGTTTTTGTGCAACGTTGAGAAAACCTGCAGCTGATTCTAAGGCTACAAAGCTAACCCTTTTATTGCACAAACACAATAATCTGTCTCCTCATCTTACTTTCAAACTGTTCAAATAAAAGACTTGAAACATGTCCATTTTCAGCAACTCTTACCAGATTGACACTTTGTCTTCTGTTTCTTATTAATATGCTCTCAGCGTTGCCTGAAAAACACACACACATTATCATCATTTTTTTCAGCTGTCACAGCTGGTTTAGGTTTGACGCCACATGTAGACCTAAAACAATAACCACCAGGTGTGCATTTTGTCTTGATGAGAGCAGATTTATCCATGTTTGTGAGTTGTGGACGTTAAATTAAACACTGACCTATGCTGAAATGGTCCAAGCTCGACAGTGAGGTTCTCCGGGAGAATAACGGCGCCCCGGCTTGAAAATGCTGAGCGCACATTGTCCTCGACCTTTGACCCCTGTCTTCATTCAGCAGCTCTGCCAGGTGGTTCGGTTTGGGCGGTAGCGGAGGTGGCGTTTGCGCATCGCCGGTTGCCTCGAACAAGGTGGAAGAGTAGGGTTTGTCAAACTGGAAGACGTTGGCGACGCAGTGGCGCAAAGGCGAGGAGGCGGACGAGGGTAAGGCCGTGAAGGTGTAGGGAGCGCTGAAGGGAGGGTTGCTCAGCAGCACGTGGTGTATAAGAGATGGACTCGGGTAAGAGATGGAAGATGAGGAGGACTCGAGGAGGAGGTCTTTGGCTGCGTCGCCTGATAACCTCTGCTCCAAAGAGATGTCAGAGGTTGAGAAGCTGTCGTGTCTACGGATGCGTAAAGGGAACACGTTAGATCAACACAACCAGCTGCTGCAATGGGTCCAGTGTTTTACAGATCAGGCTGCACATACCTACTGGTGCTTACGCTCCCCGTCTCACACTGCGACAGGAAGAGGTAGTCTCGTGGGTGGCCTGAATCTGGCTGGCTTGCTACAGACGCTCGGTCCGAGCTGTCCACTGACGGCTGGTTGGAGGTGGGCGTCAAAGAGAATCCCTCCTCAGTGCTCTCTGATCCCAAACAAGCAGACACAGACATATAGAAAGTATTTAACGTATCATACGACACAGATCTATCTGTGTACGCGAAAACACATCAGCTCGCTTTGCTTTAAGTGTTTGTTTTTTTTAAACAGGCACTGAAGGCAGACACACTTCTACGTCCCTTTTCTTCTCCTTTGTTTGGATATTCTGTCTCTGTTTTAGTCAGTTTGGCTCTCCATCAGAAATTTCTTTCATTCCATTTCACTCCAGACCTTCGAGTCAAGGCCGTCTCTGCACAGCCACCGTTCACCAAGAAAAAAAAAAATCTCCAAACGTCCTCAGGAAGCATTTGCTGCTCCTAACAGAAGTTTTATGTTCTCTCGCAAAAAAACAAAAAAAAAAAAACAAAACAAAACCAAGTCTTAGAAGTTAGAACTTGAAATGTAGACATAATCTTTTTGTGCTACATGCTGTTGAGAGAAAAAAGCTGCAGCAACAGATAAAAGACACAAACGCATATCTGTGTGCAGCGTTATCAGTTCACGCTGCAACTGTCGACTTTTCTGATTCTGCTCGGGACTCACGGGGACATGCAAAGCAGAGTATCAGCAGCTTGGTGCTGGTGTATCTCTTTCATGCAGAAGAACAGTTCTAACAGACTGGCCTTACGATCTCTTTTTATAAAAATACACTCGTTGAACTTTCACTTAATGAAACTGAAGCGGCGATAGATTCAAGAATTTGCCACACAGTGCATTAGCGACTATTCAGCTGCTCGGGGGTCGGACATCCAACAGTTATTGTCATTAAGTACACTTTGTTTTATGGTTTAAAATCTAGTTTTATTTAAAAATGAACCCACTGGTCAGTGTAATGTAACAAAGTAGAAATACTTTGTTACTGTACTGGAGTAGAACTTTGCCGTATCTTTACTTTACTTCGTTATTGACATTTCTAGTGACTTTCACTTGTACTCCACTACATTTCCTCAATAAAATGTGTACTTTTACTCCAATGCATCTCCCTTGACCATCTTTGTTACTTGTTCCTACAATATAAAATTACTTGTAGAAGAAATCTGCCCAACCATTGGAAGTAGCGGTCTAGATTGTTCTGCCAAGCCAAGCAAGCGCCGTCGAGGCAAGTCTCATTATGGACGTGACCACCATGATGGAGGTTTCTAACAGTGACGAGCTATTGGAGGAAATCTTTCATTGGTCACTTTTCAAACAATCCAAGTTTTTGTCATTGGCTATTGCACCCAATAAACGTTGTTTTGGAAATTCTAACCAATTACTTTTACTTAATACTCTTACTTTAAGCACATTTTATATGAGAAGTTACTTCTGATACTTAATTTTTAAAGGATACTTTAACTTTTACCAAAGTAATTTTATGGTTATAGATACTTGCACTTTCACTGAAATACCACTTTGAGGTACTTTATACAACACTGCCATTAGTGGGCCGAACTGAGGTCACCAGTGGGCCTGATTTGGCCCCCGGGCCACGAGTTGAATGGCCCTGCATTAAAGGCATTTAGAAATAAATTTGCACATTAGTTTGTCTCCCTGTCATCTTGCAACTTGTAAATCACTTTTACCGTAACTGTTGGGAACATCTTTACACAAACAACCAGCTGATAATTTGAGGCCACACTTCAACAATTAAGTTCTGCTTCTCTGCTTCACACATTTGAATTTAGTTCAGTAAAATAAATAAATAAATATAATACTGTGCTGAGAAATAAAAACAGTGTGTTCAGAATTGTTAAAGGTTAGTTTTAACATAGAACAAAATGTCGCTGCGGAGAGGCGTGATATGCTTCTTGTGGTTTTTACCCACGACTGCATGAAAGTTTAAGAGCTCATTTAGAGGGAAATCCTGTTTTACTGATGTGAGATCAGCAGCGCTGTGGTCGGCTCGGAGTGGTAAAATTAACCAGGTGACACACGGCTCAGGTCTGCAGAGCTTTCCTGAATTAAAGCTACTCGATGCAATCTATAAAACAAAACATTAACAAGAGTTTATCCTGAATTATGTGGTGTAGTTTGAAAGAGTCAGCAGGAGATTTCCAAATATGCAATTCTGGAATGTGAGTACCGGTACGAACTTTCCCCGTCACTGAGGGATTTGAGTTGAATGTTTGTAGATTTTGAGATGAGTGTTTTTCTGGACTGGAATTGAACAGGGAATTTAACCTTAATGTTTTTGGTGCAAGATATTCTGTCCGAAGCAGCACTGTATGGCGCATTTTATCCGCAACCAGGCACAATGGTGGAGCCAGGGGGTGGCCGATGGTGGCCTTGCCCACCGTAGCGTAATCTTCGACCACCCCAGCAGCCGCTCCAATCATTAAAAAAAAAGATATATTTAAGCAATATAAAAAGTAGAAAGTATAGTTTCCTCAAATGATCATGGTGGCCGATTTTTACATCTATTTATGGTGGTGGCCATCTGGGATTTTAATGTAACCCAATCTTTTATAGGAACCTTTTGTACACTTTAGATGCAGCCGCACACCAAAATGAAAGTCAGTGCCTCACTTATTTTTAATCGGTTCAGCTCACAAGATGGAGAGAGTTTCCAAGTCCCCTCTTCGTGCTGCGATGGAGGACAAAAAAACATCTATCTGCAGAATAGATGAACAATCATGGCGGAACGAGACAAGTGCCGAAACCAAGCAAATAGAAACAGAAATAGAAAGTGAATCTGCTGCTAAATGAAATAAAGGAGAAGAGAGGGTTAAATAACCAAAAATATTTAAAAAATGTTTTTTTTTATTATTATTTAGAACAGACATAAGCATCATGATTTCATTTAGTGTTTTTAATTTAAATAGTTATTTTTCTTATAGTTTCTGCATTTTATGATTGTTTGAATTGTTCAAATCGTCCTTTAATTATATTCGACTTCTGTAACTCTTTTATGATGTGCATTATTCACGTTTTGTCCAGGTCCCCTTTGTAAATGAGCTTGTGGATTTAACGTGGTTAAATAAAGGAAAAGAAATGAAGAATAAATATCTGGGATCAAGCAGGGCAGTGGAGCGCCATGAAGAGAGAGCTCCACACTCAAAATCAGTTTTTGCCAAACCTCTTTAGCCCATTGAGTTTGCTGGGTTTTTATAATCTGTATACTTTACACAACAAATCTGAGTATGAAAACTGTATGTACCAACACAACAGAATGGGCTTCTCTATCCCAAATGGCTCTTCTGGGGACGCGCCAGTGTTTAACTGTTTTCAGTCAGTTTGACTGTTTCTGTAAGTAAACACATCATTTTTACTTTTAACACACATTAATCACTGATTTGAGGAAACTATTGTGCATATTTTGTCTTTATGAAATTTTCTTTAAACCAGCCAGTCTCCATGGCTTTGCAATACTTTTAGACTCTTTAGTTTTATTTTCAGTGTTGAGGCAATTTTTAAAATTATTTTGCTGCACATCCAGATCTCAGTCGGTGCGTCTCTTTGTTGCATGATTGTACGGCAACACCCAGATGAATTTGGTGAAACTTAGAGTAGAAGTCACGACTTGATGCAGGTCTGGATCTTTCTGCGCATCAGAAAGCTAACCTTGGCGCAGGCTGAACTCTTTGCCCTTGTAGTCGTCTGAATGTTGACCAAAGCTGGTACTTGTGTGAACACATCTTGAACAAATAAGTCTGCAGTGATCGCTGCAGCTGTGGGCACGAGTGTTTCATTTAAAGCTGCACGGCTAATACGTTTAAACTACAATGGAAACCTGACCAGCTCATTTCGCTGTCAGCTGAAAAACAAACCAACAAAATCAGCAGATGAACTGTTCTGACCTTGTGCATCACTTCCTTTGTTGAAATAAACTTTTAAGAGCACCGGAGCATTTTTTTTTTTTTGAACAATTGTTTTTAGGAACTAATGATATACTGTACCTTCCAAATGTTGAAAAAAATAAAAACAGCACACATTCTAATGGTTGTACTCAGAGAGCAGGCTCACTAATTTCCTCTGCACTTTGTGCGTTCAAACACCGTAGAAACATCTTTGCTAAATAAAAGCTGAAACAAGCTCCAGCTATGGCTGACTGAATAAGATATAAACTCACAGATTTGAAAATGAAAGGTTTATTTGTGTTTCTGTCACCATTTCTCATGAGCATGTCTCAACTTCAGAAAGGGTTCCAGTTTTTTTTTTTTTTTACTTGGACGCAAACTAAACAGAACTACAGTAATTGCATTTTTATGTGAAAATGCAGTGTGAATGCTTATTGCTGAAGAAATTGCTGATAAACAGCTGAAATGAGCTAAAAACATGCTGAAATGTAGCTGAAATTGAAGAACAAGAAGGCAGAAAGAACATGTTTGCTGAATTTGGTTTAAATAAGCAGAAATTAGCACAAAATTTAGGAAATTAGATTAAAAAAAACTGAAATAAGCTAAAAGTGGCTGAAAAGGCTGAAAGAAGTTTAAACTACCAGAAGGAAGTTGAAGAAGTTGAAACAAGCTAAACAAACAAACAAACAAACAAAAAAAAGTGGAATTAACTGAAAAAGCTAAATTTCGCTCAAAACAGCTAATAGCTAGTAACTGAAATTAAAAAAAGCTGAAATTAGCAGAAATAATTTGAAAAGAACATAAAAAGCTGAAATTACTAGAAAGAAGTTAATTAGGCTGAAAGTCAGAAATTACCACAAAACAATTGAATTTATCCGAAAACAGCTAAAATTAGCTAAGAAATGCTAAAACGTTAGCTGAAACAGAACAAGCTTAAATGAGCAGAAGTTAGAAGACGCACAAAAAATGCATTTAGCGGAAAGAATCAGAAATGAGCACTACTAGAAAAAAGCTGAACGTAGCTGAATTAAAAAAAATGCACAAGGAAGCTGCAGTTTCAGAACAAAATGTGAAAGGGGCAGTAAAAGGTTGTAAACAGATCTAAAGATGTGAAGGATGTGAGCTCAGTTCATTTTCAATGAGAAAAAAGTGTCAGAAAAGAAGACTAAATATTTCAAACAGCTAAAGTTGCACCAATACCAAAAGTCACAGCACCCTTCTCCTGAAAGAGCTGAACGTTTTGATTTATGACTTGTTGAAAAAAGCACAAAAACTGTGGAACAAGAACGATGCTGAAAAGTGTACACATGGATCACAACAGTGTGAATGAATGCTTCATTAACGTTCACACAATAAATGTCTTCTGTGCCGTTTCAAAGCAGAAAAGAGCTAAACGTGTGTCTCTACCTGCCTCCTCCAGACTCCTAAAATGGCAGATTTGACTGATGTTCCTGATCCAGCTGTTCATCTCCTCCTCAGTTTTGGCCACCAGGTAGAAGATGCGAGAGGACGTTTTCACCACAAACAGGTGCTTCCCGTGAAAGTCCCGTTTGATCCGTAGCTGCCCGTTGAGCATCTCCACCTCGCACTCCTTCAGGTCGATGGTTCGGATGGGCTTCTTGGAGTTCTTGCTCTGGTAGTACTCCAGCACATCTGGATTCCCACACATGCGACCGGTTCGGAGAACGAACCAGCGTTTGCGCCATGCCTGCAGGTGACAGAGTCTGTTTAATCGTTTCAGGTTTATTTAGACACATTGCAACTTGATGAACTGGACGGCTCTTTGTAGAATTAAAACATCAAGTTAAGCTTGAGGTCGTAAACTCACAGATTACCAAGACAGATTAAAATTCTGGAACCAAACAGCAATTTTTTTGTTTTGTTTTGTTTTTTTTGGGGCTTTTGTTTTGGTCACTAAGAGGAACCTCAGCTCCAGTTTCCCAGAAGTACAGAGAAGAGGAAGTTAACTGTATTTAGCAGAAAATGTCTAACGAAAGAGTTATTTATACAACTTTTGGTCACAGCCTTGACTGAAAACAAGCTGAAAAACACCACACTGGCTCTGTTTACACTTTGAAAGATCACCTCGTAATAAATACTTGTTAAAACCTCCAAGGAGTCGTCCAAGTCACTGAAAGACATTTCAAAGAAATTGTATTTCCTGTGAAAATGCAGCGCGAACGCTTATTTCTGAGTGATTATTGCTGAAAGCTGCTGACGAAGCCGAAATCAGCTGAAAAGTTTTCAGTGCTGAACTGTTGACGCCAGCTGAATTTAAACAGCTGACATTTGTTGAAAGCAGCAGAAAAACAGCAGCAATGTGTAGAGAAAAGATGAAGAGAGCAGAAATGTAGCAGAATGAGCTGAAATAGGCAAAGAGAGACTGAACAGGTTACAAAAATAATGAATATTGCAAAACAAAAAATGAAATCAACAGTAAAAGTTGAAATTCCAAAAAAGTAGCTGAAAAAGCAAAAAAAAAAAAAATTGGCTGAAATTAGCAGAAAGAATCTGAAAGAAGCACGAAACGTTGAAATGATTAGAAAGATGCATAAAAGGTGAAAACTAGCACAACAAAAAGGCTCAAATTAGCAGAAAATTTCCAAGAAAAGAGCTGAAAAAGCAGAAAAACACTAAATTTTTCCGAAAGATACTGAATAGAGCAGACATAGACAACTTAAGGGCCGAGGTCCATAAATGGTCCTTGGCCATTTTCCATCAGGCCCCCAATACCCTTAGTTAAAATAATAATAATAATAATAATAATTAAAAAAAGAGATTAAAAAAAACATCATTTTATCAACAAGACTAAAAGAAATTTAAACATTTTACATAAAACTTAAAAAAAAAATAAATAAAATTAAGTCACCGTGTTTCCAGAAATAGACTGAAACTTAAAGACAGAAATACCAATATATATATGTTTGTTTTGCGTATTCCTGCTAACATGTATAACATGTTAAGCTAACGTGTATAATAAGAGCCAGTTTACGGAATATGTTTTATGCATTATTTCTAAAAGATATTGGAAAAACATGCTTTATAAAGTATGCTAACTACGCTACAATAAGACAAAGACTGCAAAATGTAGATTATCTGTCAAAAAAAATGTTTTCCAATTCTCTATGTGGCCCTTTGGGAAAAAAAAAACCGTGCCCACCTCTGGAATAGAGCATAAAACAAAGAAATTAGCTGAAATTAGCTGAAAGAAGTTGAGCCAGAACAAAAGCTAAAATGAGCAGTAAAAGGTTTCAAACAGCTCCAAGAGCATGAAGGATGTGGAGAGAGCTCCATTCATTTTCAATGAGAAAAACATGGCCGACAAAGATAAATACCGGTAGTTTAAGAAAAGAAAACTGCACAAACGCAAAAACTCACAGCATGAAAGTCATGAATGAGCTGAAGGTTTTGATGTATGAACTGTTGAAATGTCACCAAAGCTGCTGAATGAGTTAATAACGTACGGAAGAAAAACGATCTCAATAGTGAGGATGATGCAAAACCTTTCACATTAATAATCAGTAATATTAAAATAAAACAAGTAATGTGGGCAAGCTGAACAGAAGCAACATGTCTTTGTTGTACTGCGTGAAATCTTGCTCCACAAGTCATTTGTAAACCAGGAAATGTGTAGACCTGCCACACTTTGCTGCTGATAAAACCCTCCACAGGTCTGAGAGGAAAACAAAACTACACATGTCACCTCCTGTAGGAGTTCCCATCATGCAAAGTTGAACGCCAACACACAAGCAAACATTGCTTTGTGCGTCGGAGAAGTTAAAGTTAAGGAGCGTTTTGCTTTGTCAGATGAGAACGTATCTTTTATCGAATGTTCAAAGTTTTTTTAAAATAAAAAACAAGCTCATGTATGTTCCCTTAAAACAAAAAGATGTTTAACTTTAAGAGTTGCACCACAGCTGGTGACTCTGACAGGCCTGAGTCTTCTGTGCTGCCGTCACGTGACTAGTCGCTTAAAATGAAGACGTCTGGTCGTCCGTGGTGACCAGTCGCTTATACATTAGCACAAATGACTCACTCGTCATCTCATCTGAGCGCAGGTTGAACTTCAGCCGCGAGCAAACGATTCTGTTCGAGCTCAAGGCTCTCGTCTTGTTAGCAAAACGTCTTGTGATCGTCAACTTAAGGTGAAATTGAATGAAAGTAACGACCAGATGTGCGTCTACAGCTGTTGGAGTCGGCCCAGATCAACAACAACCTGAGTGAACACACGCAGTCACAGCTCAGTCAGGTTTATGAGCGATGAGCTCCAACTGGCTGTGGTAGTGGCTGAGAGTCGTACACGACGCACACCTTGAAGGTGAGACCGTGTGTCCTGTTCTCGTCACAAGTTTCAGCCTGTGACAGGAAGTGCTATACTGTAGTCCCATTTAATCCCAAATCTGTCTGGGTTGGGTCAAATCTGACGTCACGCCTCCAACCAGTTTCAAACCTTCATCCCAGAAACCGAAACATCCAACAGACGGTGCTCTGACGAGGAGAATCCTCATTTTCATGCCCTCATGTGCCAGCAGCTCACATTTGAATGACCCCCCCCCCACACACACACACACACACACACACATCAGCAGGATTTGCATAGTGTGCTAGAATAAGTTTCTACTTCCAGACCTGAACCTACAGTATAATCTTCATCAACACAAACACCCACTCTTTTCCTTGCACTGCCTGTTAATAGAATACACCCCCCTCCCCACGCACGCACACACACGCACACACACGCACACACACCTCCTCCAGTCGTGCAGAGGAAGTGCAAACAGCCGTCATAAAGCTGCTGCAGCGTCTGCCTGCTGCTGACATTACTTCCCATGTTTCACAATCCATGCACTCATCACACGTAGGAATGGACACAGAGCAGCCTCACATTATCACATGACACACACACACACACACAACAACCACCACACACACAACAACCAGGGCCTGATGCTCTTCATTCTTGCTCCAGGAGTTGGAGCCCTCAGCTCTAATCATGGTTTCTAACACAGTTTCAGTTCTGGGAGGTAAATAATCCCAGAATGATAATCTGGAGAACCCTAAACCTTCCATCTGCCTCACCCTCCTGACAGAGGGGTCCACAAAATAAGTGGATGTCTGCTCATACTCACAAATCTCTTGAGTTTCTTCTCCGGGGGGGATTTGACGAGCCAGCCGGTGCACACCACCACCCCGGCGCTCATGTTGGCTGCAGCGTGTCCTCAGTCCAGCTGCTGCTGCTGCTGCTGTGAAACTGAGAGCACTGTGAAGCACATCCTGTGTGTTCTGGTATTCAGCACAGACAGAAAGAAGGAAGTAAAAGAAACAACGCACTGACAGAGAGGAGGAGAGAGAGAGAGAGGCTGAGAGAGGAGGGGGGAGAGAAAGAGAAGTGTTTAGATGGAGCCTGAGAGGAGTAACAGATACAGATGTTCAGGTTTGATAGATTTAGAGGCTCGCGTGTCATCTGAAGCCATGCTGCATTATGAGGACGACACTTTTCTGTTTGCACACACTCACTGCGGTTCTTCAAGCTCTGCAGAAAAAAGAAGTGGTTTTTCTTGCTGCTTTAAATGTCAGACGGCTTCTGGGGTCATGCTTAAATATTAACTGGAAAAAAAAAAAAAAAAAAAAAGCAAACTGGCTGGAGCTTTAGGCCAGTGTGAGTAGATCTGCTTTATTTTGTTCCTTTGCTTGACCCTTGTTAAAAGATAACGCACGACTGAATTATTCACTGAGCAGATTTCCAGAGTAAAACATCTCGCTCCTGTGTAAGCAGGCGGCAAAACCAACGCGCTCGTTCGACCCCTCGGAGACTGTTTGCATTAATGCTGCAGGTTTGTGCATGCCATCAAATTTTAACTGACAATACAGTAAGTCAGAGTGTGTCTAACATCTACATTATGTTCATATGTTGTTTAATGTTATTTAAATATTCATCTTCCACCAGAGGAAACTCTTTTCTTATCTTTCTGGGGGTTTTTAGAAAGTGGTTTTATGGTTAAAAGGGCAGCTCTTATCTTCAAAAGTTGGGTTCCATGGAAATATTCTGATTGAACAATATCTTACCTGTTGTGGATAGCTCTTCAGACAATTTGAACAAATACAGTTGTGTTCTGACTGATTAAAGTGAATTGCTGCTGTACTCAAACAGCTCGTGCTGCAGTTAGTTTACCATGTTGGGGCGAAAAGCGGGATTTGGAATTACCGGTACCCTCCCTCCATCTGTCTGTCCTTCCATTTATCCATCTGGGTCCTTCCGTCCATCCGTGCATGCTGTGAGCACGATAACTTGAAAAATAAGTGAGGTACCAGCTTCCATTTTGGTGTGTGACAACATGTAAGTGTGAGAAAGCTTCCCTTTGAAAACTGGGTTGCCAGATCAAAATCCAAGATGGCTGCTGCCACAGTCAATCATGTAATTTGATTAACTTGATAAATAAGCAACGTATGACTTATAAAGAAACAGGTACCTCAGCAATTGCGCTGAAGGTTTTTTTTTTCTTCCTCTAAATCTTAGCTGATTTCTCTGATGGATCCCACAGCCATTTCCTGAGTGGTCATTGCACAAAGTCCACCACCACCAGAACCTCATCATCCACACCTGCTTGGCTTGTTCCTTCAGCCTGTGCCACGTCTCACGCTCTTTCCTCCTCTCGCCCACATCGCAGCATTAATAACAAAAGTTTTCTGCGGCTCTTCGTCGGCCATGTTTGGTTAGTTGAACAGCAGCTGCTTGTCTGCCTTGGAAAAACACAACAACTCTAGAAATCACCATATGTACGTATAAAAACGTGTATCTTTCACAGTTCCAGTTTAATTGCCTCCAGTGTTTTTCACGGTCACAGAATTTGAATATTACCTGCTCGGCCACAGCTTTGCACACGGGCCAGGCTTTGGAGCCAACACTCGAGAAATTCAGGCCTATCACAAAGTCCCGCCTGTCTGTTGAACCGTCGCTGCTGCTTCCATCCTCTGGTGCCCTGAGCTGCCCTCAAACACATCTTCTGAGCATACAGCATTTATGATGAACAAAAACAACCAATGAATGGGTCTGATAGGAAACGGCTTCATCTTTTCTCTTTGAAAACGAGTTTAAATCATGCAGTAAACCTTAGCAGAAACACACTCCCACCCCATCAGTCATGTAGTCAGGAAACTTGAGGTACTACTGCTGGTGATTTATTATTATTATTATTATTTTAATAGAGCATACAAAAATCACCTGTGATAAAAATGATAAACAAATGTTGTGTAGCTTAAAACTTTTGCACAAAATAGACCATTTTAATGAA
>JARVGQ010000390.1:27887010-27897900 GCA_031762355.1 Hypsolebias martinsi | reverse complement strand
GGACGTACGGCCCCTTTTACTTTCGGTTTCAAGCTACGAACGGATCGACCTACGAACGGTCCTTAGGTCCGGAACCCATTTGCAACTCGAGGACCACCCGTAGATACTAAAATATATATAGCGTTCGTGGTTTTTCACCCATCGCGAGAGCGTCTGGAACATAACCCCTACGAGAGACTACTGTAGCTTAAAATTGCATGTCAGGTCAAATGATAATAAAATGTCTTTTATTTGGCCACAATATTATTTATTTCGACAAAGGACCTTCATTTACTTTAACTTAATTTTAAAAACCTTAAACACAGTTAGTTATAAAGTTAAGTATACTAATGTTCTTAATTTCAACAAGCATCAAAAGCTTTAAGGACGATCTGGACAGCTCACTTTACTTGATCCTGTTTCTTTGCACAAGGCTTTTTTGTATAAAAATAATTAAAGTCTCAGTAAGCAACTCTATAAGAATTTTTTTTAAATGAGTCAAACTCGAGCTTTGTCAAGTTTTTTTTTTTGGGGGGGGGGGGGAACATTATGTGAAAGAGTAGCACTGATGTGGCTGATGGATCCTGAACTGTAGATAAGGATTATTATCTACATATCCAAACCACTTGTCAGTGTCATCTAAATATGCTGTTTGTATTTACGCCTTGAAGGGCTACATCTAAGGCGAGAAGCAGAGCAGGAGAAGTTGAAGAGAGCAGCAGCCACACAGAACATGGACAGAGCGTTTACCTGGCCCTGTGCTCTGTGGGTACGCCAAGTAGCCGCCTCTTCCACGGGCCCCCCTACCTGAGCCACGCACTGCTGCTACCGCCGCCGCTGCCACCGGTCCATATGCCGTCGCTGGGAAGCCTGCAGGCACATATACACACACATACACACACACATCACTTCCTGCACATGGATGAGCACATCCCAAAGCTACAGGAGCATGTTGATACCTGCGCTGAGCTGTGGGATAAAAACTATAGCTGCTGGAGCCGAGGGCTCATGTCAGGGAGAAATCTATTGGCAGGCACCTTGGTGACATCCAAAAGCCTGGTGTACAAGTGTGGGGTCCTTAAACTCTTCAGTGATTGGATGAAAGAATCATACAGGCAACGCATGTGGATTTACATAAAAATGCAGCTCATAAACCTTTCTCCCTCTCCACAGATTAAAAAAAAAATGTTTCTGAAAAGGAAAAACTGTTCTCTATAGCATAAAAGCGTGAGCAAACTGACTGGAGCCTCTGATTGCAATAATAAAAGAGTTTGGCTCTGAGGCTGTTGATGTCACATGCTTCAGATAAAAGATTATAGACACTTTTGAGCTGCACAGACGTGGCCATAATAGCCCTACCTCCGGGGACCATGGCTGCATTTTGTTCCGAGTGCTCCCAATTACCGTGAGTTTCAATGGCGTCAGAATAATCCAGTGTAATGCATTCCACACTTTTTGTTGGGCTTTTCAGGTGAGACATATAAAGCCACAGAAAAAATATTTTCCACAATCAGATAGGAGGCATCTTTCTGAAGATTTTGTCACACAGGGAAGCTTAACATCTGTGGGCTTATAAGAAGACTGTATATGTTGCTATTTTTTTATTTATTTAAAGCACTCAAATGATAAGATTGTTGAAGCGTCAGAGTTTGTTTATATGTACAATCATAAATCAGTCCTAAATTGTCAGTTTTACTTGTGAATTAGAGGGCTTTTACTCCACACAAACATAAATCCACTTTAAAAGCCTCTGATAATTCCAACAAATATCAGCCCAATAATCAGACTGTAATTAAGCCAAAGCAGTATCTGTGAATTGTAATTACATAGTTGGCCTTAATGAACACAGCCGCTAGAGGTGGCTGAGAGAGGCTAGCCCATGCCCAGGGCTCGTGCTTCTCTCTCAGCACAGGAATGGCATGTCATTAGTAGTGATGATGAGATTCCTCACTCTGGGCTCAACACCGTCTACGCCTAATCAGCCTCCTAAAATTATCTCCACAGGAACTGCTTTCCACACTAGCAAAAAAAAAAAAAAATCTCCAAATTTCCTCAGTTGGGGTTTTTCTTGATATATGTGTCTTTTTTTTTTTCAGTTAAATGTGTGCACATTCATTCAACCTTTATTTATACAGGCTAGCCTCGTTGAGCCACGAGGACTCATGGGTGTTTCTTCTGTGCCTGGACCGTATCGTGGTTTAGGCGTTTCAAAAATGGCACAGGACACCTTCGGGGATTATTTTTCTGAATGCTGTGGAGGTGAGAGGAGCACCAGCAGGTGACCTATTTTCTGAGCCAGCTTTGTTCTGCTACGGCACGGAGAAGAGAGGCTCGCACAAAAGACCAATGAGACGGAGGAGAAGGAGTGTGGGGGGGAGAGGAGGAGGTGAGAGGGCAGGGTCAGCTGAGCGGCAGTCGAAGAGACAAACACATAGCTTTTCATCAATCAGCTGAGAAGGAGGTAATTCACAACTCCGCCAACACAATATGGCCATGAATGTGCGTGTTGGGTGTGAGGCGCCATCATGCTGCGACTGGCAGGGAGGTGAAGAATAGAAAGAAATGCCACTTTCCCAACTGACTAACGACTCAGGAGAAAATAAAGAGACCAGGGTGGCAGCGACAAAAAAAAAAAAAAAAGTCTGAACAAAAGTCAGCAAAAAGGCGACTAAAATCAGTCCTTTATGTGGTGCTGCAACTGAATCCAAACCAGTGTCCAAGAGCTCAAATTATATTTTTGGTTGGTTGGTTCCTGAAAGATCTTCCTCCCATTCTGCTTTAGGAAACTCTAGGAACCACAAGTGAACCTGCAGTCTGAGAGTGAAACATTCTGTTAGGAAAATATGGAACAATAAGATCTGTAATATAAGATGGAGCTGGGTTGTTGAGGGCTTTGTGGGTTAGAAGTAAGATTTTGAATTCAATTCTGGATTTGACAGGGAGCCAATGGAGAGAAACTAAAACTGGAGAGATATGATCTCTCCCAGAAACTCCAGTTAAGACTCTGGCAGCAGCATTTTAGATCAATTGAAGACATTTTAAAGAAGTATTTTGGACACCAGATAACAAACCTTTGCAATAGGACATAATTACACGCAGTGTACCCTCAGTGTGGACTAGGCAAAAGGGCCTTCTTTTACTATGCTCCTGTGTCCTGGAACACCTTGCAAAAAGAGCTGAAGCTCTCGACCTTGACCTCTCTAAGGATCTTTAAGCATCTAAGTTCATGGCAAAACCGACGCAGACATGTTCCTGTGTTTAGTTTTATACATCGATTTATAATGTAGCTGGTTTTTGTTTCATTTTTATACCATTTCTTCTATTTACAGTACTTTTCATTGCTGTTTATATGATTGTCTGTTGTCTGTACCTCACATGCTCTTTGTTAAAATCAGGTCTCTCTTGTAAATGAGTCCCCGAGGCTCAATGAGACTAACCTGTATAAATAAAAGTTGAATGAATTCTTCACCTCCTTTCACAAAAGGAGACTAAAAAAACTAATCAACACTGCTGCTGTCTCAGTGCTGGCCATGCACCCTTGCATTTCCCCAACAGAGTCCTCATGTTTCCTCACAGAACAGCGTCCTCTTCCCCCAACTCCCTCTTTTCCTAAGTGCTGAATCTATCTTCCCCTCACCGCCTTTGTCATGACACCCCCAGTAGACCCGCTGGCTTGGAAGTTAGTTGCGGGCAAAGTTGTGGTGAGAGATTAACTTTGTAGGATTAGGTGGGTTAATTAATAGATGGCTGCTGCTCATTGTTTTGTGCTCACGCTGTAAGAAGCCACCCAAGAGAAGCGCTGCAGCATTAAATCAATTTCATGGCCCTTTTATTACTGAGGAGATAAAGCCAATATTTAGCTTTCAATTCTTCACAATTATTGGGCCCCTGCTTTGCCATGAGTGGCTGCGCTTGGCTGGGGACAAGGACACATCTGTTTATGAGCTGTGGAGGCCCGAGGCCCTTGGTGTTCGGACTCCAGGGAACTGTCCTCAGCTTTTCTTCCTCAAGCCTGTAGCACACAAATTCAGCCTTCCTCTGGAGTATATAAACAGAAGGGGAAGGATGATTAAACGAATGACCAAGGCAGCTGAAACGTTCCCATCCGTTTTGAGCAAACGGATAACAGCTTGTCTACAAAACACCACTGGATTTCTTTCTCACAGAATCTAAAACAAACTTTAAACAGCTTAAAATTTCAGATAGCATAGGAAACACATGAGAGTCTATTTTTATGACAGTACATAACACATACCAGCCCTTTATGCTTACAAAGTGGTATTTTTCTAAGGTGCACACCAGTTCCTTTCTCCACCTGCACCTATATTTTAGAAGTCTCTGTGAACTTGACTGTAGTGAAGTAGGAGGAGAGACACAGTAGGGGCAGTGTCAGTAATGATCAAACAGCACAGTGCAATTTTTGTGTCAAGGCTTCCTAGGATTTTTTTTTTTGCCTGTGCCAGACTGGGTCAAAAGCTTTGTTTTCTCCATTACAAAGCTGTCAAAGCACTTTAGGAGCAAAACGATATTCAGCGGAGTAGAGAAAACGAGGTGGTGTGCTGCTCGAATTAATTCCAGCCTCTATCATAATGACGAGGATGGTTTCTAACATTACCGTGTTTTCAGCCTTACCTTCTGACAGCAAAATTGCCAAATGCCAGTTCCAGCGCGCGCGCGCTCTCGATTATTTTAACTTGTGCAAATAAACCCTCACAACTCCGCACATTATTGGTCTTCTGAAATTTCTCCCTGTGCAATTTAAAAAAAAACAGATCTTTTCTGGCAAACTGTCTTTTTAGCTGCAGACTCGCTCTCGAGTTCTATTACCGAGACAACGTCAAGTTGAAAAGTTGTTGCATTATGCATCAATAAGGTCCTATTTATGTCCTACTAGTCTGACAACAGCTTGACTGATGTTAATGTAATCTGTACTGTTCTTTGGCCCCAAACTGCCAGCAGCAGCTCCCCTGTCATTGACAAAGGAGCTCCATCAGTCACAGAGCGCTCCCCTCATTTCTGCTATAAGGAGACTGTCAGACGTCTAATGCACAGGACAAGCCTGAGGACAGGAGACGTGTCCACTGAGGCCATATGGATCAAAAATGTTCCAATATGACTATATAATTAAAGCAAAAAGATCAGAACTTGGAGCTAGACTTAAAAGAAATCATCCACGTAGAATGACCACTGTGTGTAAAAAGTGCCAGCTTTTTGAAAATTTCACCAGGATTATTGTAGATCTAATTAAAACCATATGTTCATAATCTAAATGAAAAAAAAAATGAAAAAACTAATTATATAGACAGTCATGCTCATTATGATTGCTATTGGATTGTTGTTAAAAAGGGTTGACGTGCTGGGAAGCAAACATTTTGAGCAAAGCTGCTTAACGCAGCAGCTTGGTTTTGGAAAAAAGAGGCTGGTGAACAAGCTTTTCAGCCTGCAGCTACAGTCGATTGTGAGGGCATGGCAGAAAGAGTGAGACAGATAAACAGAGAAGAACAAGCAGAGCGAGCAGACGAGGAAGATGAGAGCGGACAAGTGAGGAGAGAAATAAGATAATGAGAAACAGTGGCCAGGACACAGGTGTCCAAATCATTTTCACGGAATGACAGAATAATGTGGTTTGGAATAGGAAAATAAATAAATAAAAAGTGCCACAAAACAAGATTGTATTATACAATATGAGCCTTTACATTGAAGGAACACAGCAGCAGAATTTTACTATAATTGTTTGCTCGTAAAATTTCAAAAACAACACAAACTATTTTATTTAAGTTATCATAAAAGAGCATTTTTAATGGGTCTGGTACATAAAGGAGTTAAAATTCCTTTCAGTTTATTTGTATGTTGTCACTTCACAACATAAGTCACATCAGGGTTAAATATAAATAAATGTAAACAAGTTCATGAATATGTTTTCAATTCATATTCAATTAATTCAATCCAACTGAAAGGCACTGACTAAAATGGAAACAATGCAATATATTTTGACTTTTCAGTCAATGTTCAAGTTTAAAACCATGATGAGGATTTAAATGGATTAGATTTTTACTGTTTCGGTTTTATAATGGTGCAGTTATTTATTCTTTCTCAACTTTTTAAACAAAGTATTTAATTTCTGGTAAATAAAAAAAAATGTAGGCATGAAAAAGAAATGACCTTAACATTATTAAGTCCTACAGTCCTATTGCATGAAGAATTAAAGGACCCTTATTATTATTTGACCATATTTAGCTTTGCCATAATTTTAATTTGCCTCTGCTTTTGAAAAACACAAATTAAAAAAAATACCAGAAAAACAAAACAAAATAAATAAATAAATAAATAAATAAAAACAGCAAACATTTCATCAAGAACACAAAAAATTGGGCAAAATGAGTAAGAAAACAGTGCCCTCTTCAGAGCGCAGCTCTTCACAGTATAAACATAATTTATAATAATAATAATAATAATAATAATAATAATAATAATGATGTGCATGTATTGTCATCATTGTATGTTCCCATACAATGGCAAAATTGGCTCTCTGCATTTAACCCATCCACCACCAGGTGGAGCAGTGGGCAAGTGTGGAGAGTTCTAGGGGAGCAAGTGGGGATAATGTGTCCTGCTCAGAGACACCACAGATGTGCAATGACCGGAGATCGAACCCGGGACCTTCGGGTCCCGAGTCAGCTGCCCCTACACCATCTTGGCCCCACAGAACTTTAGATTTTGTGTGGCTGAATTGGCACTTGGATTTTTTTTTTAATTGCTTTACAAAATCAGTTTTTATTTTTATTTATTTATTTATTTATTTATTTTTTTAGCTTTTACCAACAACAAAAAAAAAGGCTTACCTTGAGTTTCTAAAGATTTTATTCCCACAGCCTTTACATTTCATGTGTTCTTCTTCTTATAAACAAAGAGTTTCCTTCACTCAGTATGCCACTTAATGCTATACAGTAGTCCCTCACTACTTTGAGGTTCGACTTTCACGGCTTTTCAACGATTGTCAACTTCAATATAACATACATGATTGGGACGGGATAAAAAGTTAATAGAAAAGAAAATATTTCGGACAGGCACCACCATTTTGTAGTTTTCTTTCAATAAGCCTACACTGTAAGGCCAGTTGAAAGAACTACACTACCCAGAAGCCAACAGTGCTTCCGGCTGCTGTTTTCTGTCGAAACGAAGGGAACGTTTTGCAACACAAAGTTAGAAGTAACGTTCGATCGATTAAGCTCACCGAACTGGCAGGAAAGTCACAAATAATCCTGAAGCTCACTTATCCACACGCACATCAACCTGGATCCTTTGATCTGCCAAACTGGAACCGAGCTGCTGGTCTGCAGAGCTCATGACTACCTATATATAATTTTGCAGTACTGTACCGTACAAATATGTATGTTGTTAAAATTACATAGGTTTAAGAGTTTAGAACATTACAAGAATGTGGGAAGGGTTTATAAAGCCTTAATATAAATAAATACTAAAATAAATATAGCGTTCCTACTTAGCAGTTTTTCACTTATCGTGGTGGTGTGTGGAACGTAACCCCTGCGATAACTGATGGACCACTGTATGCTGAATTTCAATTGAATTCTTAAATTCATACGACTTGCACATAAACGTTCTCATAGATTTCCATTTATTTGAGCTCTGGCTCGTCTTATCCCAAATGGATGCCAAAGTCTTTTGAAGTAGTCATAATTCCGACATATGCAGAAAAATAAATACGTGTGACGACCAGATGCTTGTGCCACTTACTGTTCAGGAATGTTTTGAATATGACGTTTATGTTTTGACCTGTTTGTCTGAGGCTTCATTTTTACTTTGTCTTCTGTCGACATGTCTCCTGAAGGTCAGGGAGTGACAGATACAGGTTACCATACAGACCACAATAAGCCACTGGTATCAGCTCCTCTACACTTTTGATAGAGTTTATACATCAAAACGTAGATACTGTACAGTATATACATTTATAAATTACTGTTGGGTTGTCTAAAAGAAGGTTTGGGCAGGCAGTGCATTCATTTCTTCAGAAAAGTTTTCTAGTTTGAAAAGTCTTATTATTTTATATCCAGTTTGAATTATTTGAGTGCTGCTAAATTCTTAATGTAGATTTTAATTCATATTGAGACTATTACTCACATTATACAATAACAAAGGCATCAAAGCAGCAATTGCATTTATTTCAATCTTCTAAAGTTTATGAGACCCAAACAGAGAACGATTTGAGCAATTTCAGTGTAAAATATGTGAGTGAAATATAAGATATCCTACAAGAGCTGCATGTTTTTTCCAGTCACTGTATGACACTAAGCAGGACAAGCCAGCAGAAACAAGTCTGTTGATAAGTCATAGCGGAGGCAGTGAAGCACACTGCCGTCTTCTCGCAGGATGAGGCAGGCAATCTGTCAGAGATGGAAAACTGACTCCACTTCACATTTTGCTTCGGCACTAACCTTTGTTAAATATGGTGAAGCACAACCAAACGAACGAACAAAACAAACACAAGAAAATATTTATCAAAGCTACGAAAGAGACAGTCAGCTCGCAAGACATCTTTTCATCTCCAGACTGACAACTGTCCTTTTGTTGTCATCCTTCAGCACGACTTTGTTGTTGTTGAAAGCATCTCTGGGTTGTTGTTATCAAAGACATAAATCAGAGCTGGAGAGAGCCAGGTGGCTTTCATATGAACTGCTGCACACATGCTCATGTCTCACCTCTCCTCTGATCAGCAGAGACCTACAGTACGCACCGAGATCCCCGCTCACATAGAAAACAGAGGCGGCTTTCTGGGAATGAGCCAAAGAGAGAGAAAGAGCGTTTACACCAACACCCCTAATTCAATTATAACCAGACTAATGCAATACTCATATTATTGCAACACTCATGTAAACACCTTAACCAGGTTATCTTACTTCCATTAAGGCTCCTAATCGGAATAAGCATAACTTAATTAACAGAGCTGGATTGCTTGTCAATCACCTAAATTAATATTTCTGTGTGAATGCCTTTTGTCGTTTGGTGTTTGGTTTCTGTGCATGAGCCGCAAAGGTCACCCAGAGAACAGGATGCCTGCAGATACTGTATGTCTGATGCAGTCAAAGAGCAGACATGATAGAATGAAAACTACAGGTGTAAATAAGAATATACAGTAGATGAAAATGTTCTATGAAGTCATCCAAAAAGATTACAGTATTTATTTAACTGTAAAAGCCTGCATTGTGGCGTGTTATTTAGTAAATGAAAATAAAGTGCTTCTGAAGTCCTCGATGTACAAATGTGCCTGAGTTTATGTCAAAGCAGCTCAAAGGCAGTCACTTTCAAAAGAGCTACAGTAGGAGTGCCTGCAGACACAGCAACAGGTCAACATGACACGACAGGATAATCAACACACTTCTATTCAATTCAGTTCAGTTCAATTCAGTTTATTTATATAGCATCAAGTCACAAAAGAAGTCATCTCAGGGCACTGAACAGAAACATTCACATATGAAAATAATAATTTAACATTATTTATCTGAGGAGCGGACTGCTGTGTGTTTAACTCCATCACAGAATTCTAATCTTGAGCAAGCATGAAGGCGACAGTGGAAAGGAAAAACTCCCTCATGAGGACAAAACCTTCAGCAGAACCAGGCTTAGGACAAGCAGCCATCTGCTTCGACCAGCTGGGTTTGGTAGGAACAGATACACAATGGCAAGTCAAGAATCACATGTTATGGTAGCAATAATATCAAATGAAAACTATTCAATTTTAACAATTAATTTAAATAAATTGGGTCAATTTCTCCTCCATTAATCTAAGCCTATAGCAGCATAACAAGTCAACCCTAACTATAGGATTTATCAAAAGGAAAGTCTTCAGCCCAGTCTTAAAACTGGACAATGTGTCAGCCTCACAGACATAATCATCCAAGCCTTGGATCAACCAGCCTCTTTAACCACTTCTTCCTTTTCGGGTCATGTGCGTCACTGGTGCCCATATCCAGCCATCACTGTGCAAAAGGCATGGGACACCCTGGACAGGTCTCCAGTCCATCACAGAGAAAAACGAGACAAACAACCATTCACTCTCTCACTCACACCTAGGGACAATTAAGAGTTACCAGTCAGCCTAACATGCATGATTTTGGTCTGCTGGAGAAAACTGGAGTACCCAGAGAAAACCCACACATACATGGAGAGAACATGTAAACTCCACCCAGAAAGGCCCTTGGCTGGAATTTGATTTGGATCTGCAATCTTCTTGCTGAATGGCAGCAGCTCTACCAGCTGCACCATCATGCCACCATATTGTCAACTCATTAAAATATATTTTATTCAGTTATTGCAATTAAATATGTAAGACTATATTTAACTAATAAAAAAAATGTGTTTGTATTGATCACAACTTTTTTCCACAAAGTGTATAAAAATCCTGGTGTACCTCAAGGTTCTGTGCTTGTGTCTCTCATTTTCAGTTTGTAGTGACTTTTTTGAAGGTTCCCACCTACTGTATGTCTCGGCTGCATCCCGATGAAATGGTTAAAAATAAAGCTGCTTGCTGCAGAAGACCTATCAGCCTCAGTGATCAACATTTTTGACGGGTTATGTAACTTAAGTAGAGACCCAGATCCAAAAGTAGAAGATTGTAAGTAGTAGTACATAGTTATATGTATTTAGAATTTACAACAAATTCACAGCTTTTGTTTGAAATACAAAATTTATAACTTGTAAATTTAGCAAGTTTGGTGAGTTTTACACCTATTTAAAGAATACTTTAACTCTAGAATAAAATTGATACATGAATGCTATTTTTCCCGTTTATGTATTATATATATAGGACTACCTATATATATATATATATATATATACAGGTGACCCCCGGTATCCGGCGTTCCCGGTAACCGGCGTTTCACGTATCCGGCCCCC
>JARVGQ010000390.1:27857928-27876806 GCA_031762355.1 Hypsolebias martinsi | reverse complement strand
GTCGTGTAAATGATCGGCAGAACCGCAGAGAGAAAGGTGCGGTTTCACTCAAAATACGCGCCGTGTAAACGGCCCCTCAGACTGAGGAAGTCTTTTGGACGAAAGACGGAACATTAAGAAAAAAAAAATAAAAATAATACTTTTTTAATTTTTTGCTTTATTTTGTTTTGTTTTTTTAATATCCAGAGGACCAGACTTAGCTTTTTTAGATTTTTCTACCTGGATTATTGAGCATGCATCAGGGTATATTCTATAACACAGAGAAATCCATTAAAGGATGAGACAAAAACAGAACAAAGAGCAACTAAATCTGCCCCAAATTCACCAAGACCTCACTGATCTCCAGGATACACAGGATGCAACTCTATCACCAAACAGCCACCTTTCCTCTTCGCTCTCGGGCTTCCAAATAGGCTTCAAAGGCACGCAGGTCCAAACTAGTATATCATCCATCTCAATACATTTCTATCTCCTAGCAGCAGACAGTTGCTAAACTCTAGGAGGCTAGCTGGTATTTTAGGCCAATGATCGAATATGACCTCTGGTGCATTTATTATTGCTCGGCTGGCTCTGTTCCTGTTTATAGGGGCATTCACCTCTCAGAGGTAGCCACTATCATTTCAGCTGTGCAGGTCAGCATTTCTCCTTCCCTAGATGCCACCTGCTGAGAGGGCAGCTGCTACTTGTACCTTTGTATTCCTCCCATACAGGGAAAGTAATGCTAACAGGTCAGCAGCTTTCTTATCACTATTATTTACAGCTGTAAAAACATGTTTGTGTCTCCATGGCCAGCCATGGATCTTTTTTTTTTTATTCCGCACTAGAAAACATGTTGCTTTACTTGTTTCACTGAATATACCATTAAATCAAACAAAACACTATGGCAATGGCCTAAGCAAGAGGATGCTAAAAAGCTAAAAAAAGGCACATTTAACATTTGGGATGGTCTTCCTTCCAGAATTGTGCCACTCAATGTGGCTGCATGTTGGAGTAGCTCTCTTATATTCATTTTGAAAGTTTGCTTTTGAAAACTTTAATTACTATTTTTTCTGGATGTAAATCACTTTTTTTCAGATGATTACTTCCTCTGATATCAGATGCTGTGCTGCTGGAAGGACTCTTAATGAAACCTTTTTTACTTTTGGACATTTGTTATGATGCAGAACCATAACAACAAGGTGGTTTTCTATAACTGGAAGCTGCTGATTAACATCTCAAAAGCTCAAATAAGACCACAACTACAGCCCCAAATCCAAAATGAGTTGAAAGTGCCATGGATGCATTACCATCTACCTAGAGGCTGTGCTTGAGTGCCTGACCGCCGAGATCTTGGAGGTAGCGGGAAACATAGCTCATAACAGCGGGAGGACCGAGATCGTCCCCCGGCACCTGCAGTTAAGTCTATGGTGATGAGGGTCTCGGCAGGCTGCTGGGAGAAATGGCTATCGCTTGGGGAGGAGTTCTACCTGGCATTCAGGCAGTCCTGTTGCCCAAGAGGACGAGAGGTCTGCTGGGTTCTGGGTAGACGGATCGGCATCTGCAGCCAGTTTCTTCAGATCTGCTGTGGGATGGATTGCTACAAGAGATCCTTCCTGCCCCAAACCATCAGCATCTAGAACAACTCTAATAAAACCAAGATGAGCTACAACAACAATTAATTTCCCTTTGGGATTAATAAAGTATTTTTGAATTTAATTTAATTTAATCCCAAACCCTTCAACCTTTCAATATTTTTTCATATTCAGCAGCAAAAGATGCAGTGGAGTCCAGAACCATCACCAGGGAGTAATCTTGTTTATTTTATGCAAAAGAGAAATCAACTGAATTTCTCAGCTGAATAAGATGGAGCTTCCTGTTCCGTCTTCGGCACAGTGGCTTGATGGAAATACTGAACATGGAAGGATAAAGGCTATGAATGAGGTCAAACACAAAAGTTTTATCAGACCAACAGGGTATTTTAGCGGTACAAGGACTATTAGTTCCACAAAATCTAATTTTTGCTTGCTTTTGCATTGCCAGTGGTCATTGCGATTATGTAGCACTTAGCTGATACGCAGCATGGCCATGTCGTTGTACGCAATGTTCATACATCAATAATAACAAGGGAGCTGTAGCTCACCCAGTTTAGAATGCTTTGCACAAATGCAGACTAAATTTCTAAAAAAAAATTCAGAGGAGTCAAAGTCACACCAGATTTTCTTTGTTGCAGATAGACTCAATGAAAGCTGAGGGTTTATCATCGATTTCTTTCTCAGGGCAGATGTCCATTTTGAATGTAAGAAACCTTCAGATACAGATGCTGAAGTTCATATGGCAAATGCACTTTAAAAATGTGTATGTGCTGGATAATATTGTTTGGTCAATCAACGTATGCTTAAGTACAGACCAAGCACATTGTCTTATGTCACTCAGGCATACCTACTGAGCTTAAACACACCCAGCAGAAGCAGTTATATGAAAAGTGAATGGCCACAGTTCAGAAAGTGCAAAACTAAACAAAAACAAAAACAGTCCTCCCATGCGTGTTCGCATCACTCAGCTGGTGTAGGTGGAGGAACGCTGGAGAGCCTGTGGCTCTGAATGCGATGGATGGCGCCACGCCGCCCAGGGGAAATGAAGCTGTTTTTTCAATTAAATAAACGCATAATAAATGCGGCTTAAACGCCGAAGCGACTTATATATGTTTTTTCCTCTTCATGATGCTTTTCTTGACTGATGCAACCTATATTCCAATGTATATTCCAGAGCCACTTATACGCCAGAAAATACAGTACTTAAAGAAGACAAGATACTGATATGATAGAAGGACAAAAAAGACAGCTATAAACCATCAGTAAACCACACTGCTAAGAGTATTTTGTCAGGAAGATGAGAGAAAAGCTGCAATATCTTCTCAGATAGCCTTTCTTTTCATTGCTAAGGTAACTGTACCCCAGAATTACCCACCGCTCAATCCGCAGTGCCCACTTGGTGTTCTTACCCCTGACCTTTCCCCTCCTTAATTATCCGTGCCTCTGTCTTTTTACTACTTAAGAGGCTGACTCACCGCACTTGAGATGCTGTTTGTCAAGATATCTGAAATAGCTAGATGACTTAGTGTTTTGTCTCTCACTCAGTCTCTGCCTCTCCCCTGATGGGACCCCACTAACATCTTCATCCCTGGTATTTCAGAGGAGCATAATGACCACCTAGTAACAGCCCTAATGGAGCCATAATGGTCATTTATGCCAGGGGAGGCTCCGAGGGCATGGCTGTGGAGGCAGCAAGTCGCACAGGAACACGGGCGAGCATGGGAGGGGGGGGGGGGGGGGGGGGGGGGGGAGTCAGTCTTCCTCCTCTCTTTTCTCCGCACACGGCTCCTGAATCTCAAGCTTTTGAATGAATACAACATTTATATGTGTGCACATTCAATTGTGTTCTCATGTGCATGGAATGAAAGGAACTGATACAAGACTGGTTAACAATAGAAAAGTACAATATGAATATATGAGGGGTGTATAGCTGCTATTCATGTTCACTTCTACAGCTTATTCACAAGCATAATGCACATATACACACACTACATTTTCTTTTTTTAATTACATTTTCCTCAGACAAGCTTCTTATTCATGCACACAGCATAGTCACAATGGAGTGTGCTGCCATTCTTAAACCTCTTCATATTTCTTCCTCTGTATTTGCTGCCACTGCTGTAAGAAAAAAAAAGACACTATACATAAACTACATGCATATGCTTAACTTGCACTTATTGCTAAAAACCACTTTCTGTATGGCATTTGCATTTTTATTATGCACAGTACACACAAGGATCCTTCACCACATCCCGTCTCAGTCGAGGGTAATCTAACACAAGTAAACAACAGTTCAGTGTTCTGTAAGGCTGTGATTAAACATTATATTTCTTTTGACTCCAAATCCCTTAAAGTCCTCCAAACTAGACACCTGCTTGAATCACAGCACATGGTGGGGGTTGTTCCCCTCGGCGCTGCAAGCTGAATAATACAATAGTGCATTTATCAGCAAGCTAATGCTAATTAGACTACTGCATGGAAATGAGGATAATGTACAGTAATGTTCCTTGTGCCTTGTCAGCTCTTGTTTGTCTGTTCCTACCTATAGCTACATCTGTGAGTTTTGGTCTTAACTGGAAACAGAACGACACCCTGCTGTTCTGATGTGATCATTAGTCTTAGATCTCTGCAGGTAATCATGATGCATTTTGTAATTTTTGCTCAGAAGTTGTAAAAAAAAGAAATGATAAAAATTTAATAAGACAAAATCTATACTCAATCTGTGAAAAACAGGATGTAATAATGTCTCACCTTTGTCACCTTTATTGTTTTTACCTGTTTAACACCTGCTTACTGTAGTGAGCTCATTCATGTCTGAAACTCAGAGCCCTTTGTACCTCAATTTTATTCACTGACAATTATAATTTTGTTCTCTGTCTGTAGTCAAATAAATGTTAGCTCTGAGGTCTGATTATTTAAGTCAAGCTGAGCACTTGATTTTTATGCTTTGATTTTTGACATCCAGCAGCAGAGTGGAGCAGTTTTCTCCCCCGTGCTACTTTTATCTCTAAACTAATGTGGACGTTTCTCTAAAAGCAGCTGCATTTGAGTGAGAATGAGCTCAGTTTTCATCTAATTTTACAAAGTGAACTCTACATACTGCAAATAACATCTTATTTGTGGCGAAATAAAATGAGACGGGAAATGTTTTGGTTATATTTTTGATTAAATAACACAAATATGTCAATATAGATTTGATTGTATCACAGGAAAAAAAACACTGAGGTGCACAACAATTTTGCTGTTTGAGTTTCATAGCTTAAATTTGTGTAATAGACAAACACAGCTAAAAATTTTGAGATGTGATGCCAACAAGGTTACTTGGAGAAAAAGACCTGGCGGCATCCACACATGGGCTCTTTAAGTGATTTCACTAGGCACTCATTCACATACAATTATTTAAAAGTGATTGTTTAGAGCACTGGGAGTGAGTTTGTGTGGGAAGGTTATGAACAATTACCGTCTCACCTGTTGTAGGTAGCTTTTTTAATGACCTCAGTTTGAAGAAACAGTTCTGACCAGCTTCTCAAGCTAACATCTAGTCTGAGTGGGGCCTAGATTAGTGGATTACTGCCATTTTTAAACAACTCCAGTTTCAAAAATGTCATAGAAGTTTATGCAAGTTGTATTTTATAAACCCTTACACTGATGTCTATTTTGCATAACACATACATTTACATAGAAATATATGGTAATTTATCAGCGCTGTTAGATCAGCTCCAACTAGCTGTAACACTTCTGATGCAGCATGAGGCACCTTCAGCAAGACAGAGAAACTGTGTAATGTGAAACATACAGAAATGCATAAGTCTATAAAAAGGTGTTCAAATGTTCCTCTAGCAACTTTTAGAAACTGGAGTTGCTTTAAGACAGCAGCAGTCAGCTTCTATCTTGAATTTAGACTAGACAGTCTAGAACTATCTACACTGAGTACGACAGTATTGGTCATAACTATTCCACAAAAAAATAACTAGAAAAAACTATACTATCCATTTAAATACATTTTTATATTAGTCATTAACAAATATTAGAATAAGATGTTTTTAGTCCTTATAGATAATTGCTTATCCAATCAGGTTTCAAAGATCAATTCATTATCAATGTTCCTGGTTTAGGTTCCTATAGGTCACAATGTTTGAGGTAGATAAACCTCAGGTTTAATTGTGACTAAATGAAGATTAAACACAATCTACTGGCTTCCTTTGATAGATAACTTTACTAATTGGCTTTTACAATGTATGTGAATGTTTTTGTACAGTGCCCTGTGATGTTTTCTGTTGGGACGTGGCACTATATAAATAAACTGAATTGAAAAACAAGTTTGGGTTTGTACTTTTAAACAAACTGAGATCTTTTGGTCCACACAGAATGTAGTCAAATAAAAAAAAAAGTTACATATCAGAAAATTAGGGATGCACGATATTATCGGCATGTTATTAATATCGGTCAATATTAGCGATAAAGTTAAATATCGGACATTGGCCATTCAATCAAAATAACTCACCGATACCTGTACTGATAGCTAATTAACCTTCTGAAGAACCACCATTCTGACCATTACGATGAGTTCATGGTGGCCAGAAAGGAAAGTGAGAGAGCGATCAACCACAGAGAAACAAAACATCACCAGCATCCATGGATCCATTTGGATCCATCCATCCAAAGACCATGCAGAATAATGTAGTATTTTAATTCCACAGCAGAGAAAGCTGTGTAGTCTCTGTAAGTACAGTAGGTCTAGGGAAAAAATATTGGATCTGTTATCGGCCAAATAAGTTTTAACATGGCATTTCAAATATCGGCCAAAAATGCAATATCGTGCATCCCTACAGAAAATCATATTTTCATGAATACATGAAACTCAGTATGATTGATGACAAAACTACAGCCTCCATCATCATGTGGTTGTTTTTAAACGTGACTTTTGTCATGATGGGGTAAAAATAATACCTGTTGCAAAAGCTCAAACAAAGAACCTCTAACAATAATGCATATCAACATAAAGCTTTAAAAAACAAGTTTCAGAAACCTTAAAAAAAAAAAAAAAAAAAAAGTATTTTTGACTAGAAAATCTGTCTATTGAATATAAAAAAGAATAAAAAGACTTGTTGTTCTCGAGATGCTGCTAATTTGCAGAACGTCTTTACTATTTGTAATTCTGGGGTAATGGTAAACACTGCTGTTCTCTTGATTGTCTCTACACATCCAGCCGACAGTAATGTGTCTGAAATTAAGTTTCAATTCAAAGTGAAGTTCACACATTATGCTGAAATTATGCAGTCACAAGGTAAACAGTGTGTAATTTGCAACAGTGCACATAAAACACAGCTTGGAATTTTAAGAGTGCACAAAATTAAAGAAGCCGTCTTTGTCAAAACCCTTTTCCTTTTCCCTTTTTTTTTTTAAACCAATTTACATAGGAAAAGCTATAAACAAAGACGACATACTATTGTAGAGATTTTAGGAGGGGGTAGGCAGCCTACCTCTGATGAATCTCTGTACCTCCAACTGAGGTGGTAACATGGCCAGGCTGGCCAATGTGTCAATAAAAAAATGAAAAAACACAGAGCTGCAGCTCCACAATGTGATGAACAGATGACAGTAGTTGTCACCGCCCACTCGTGGGATTAATCAACAACAAACAGATTGATTAGCGGGCGAATATCGATGATGACACAGCAATTTTGTATTTCTTTCAAATAAATAGTTAACCACAAACAGGATTGCTAAAGTGAGTTAATTCATTATAGTAAATGACACAAGGGAGATGTCCGACACACGTTTAATGCAACATGCTCCACTTCAGCCCATCAGAGTTCTGCTCCATGCCTCTTTTGGTTTCACTCGGCCCACTTCATTACTGAAAGCTCACGCCTGAGCGGGATGAGGCCGGCTTCATCTGTGATTAATGAAAGGCTAGAGGAAGCTTAGAGATGGACTGGTCTTTGCGGTCATTTCGCGGAACTGTCTTCTGAGTATACAGATTGAATATGCATCTACAACTATTTACATTTAGAGTTACAACCCCATTCAAGATGGATACCACAGTTAATCTAGCTAACACAACGAGAAAAAAAAAAAAACATGACTACAAGTTTGTTACAAGGTTTAATGGAAACAAATACAACTCTGTTCCTTGCCATCATAAAACAGTCTCCGTTCAACACTGACATAAAAGAAGATGGGAATATATGAATTACATCTAGGAATGCTAGGCCTTTAATTTGTTCTGAAATTCTTTTTGATTCATAAAATATATAAAAACACAGCATAGCTAATATTTATGTTTGGCAGAAGAACATCTGCCATCTGACTTGCCACATACAATTTTAAAGTAACTCATTAAAACTCTAATAAATGCTCCAGTCTTGGACAAAGCCACAGCTTCCTTCATGGGTTATACTCTAACATCTGACTGTCATAAACATGTTTTTAACAAACAGATGATCAGCAGCTTCCACTGTAATGATAATATAGGCCTCCTGTGAATAACACTGTAATGATCCTTTTGGCCTGACTGAATCATCTGGTAAGCAACTCGTTTCTAACAAATTCAGACAAAAACAAACTATATGTGGTAGATATCAGATTTATTTTGTGGTTGAAGTTTGAAATAAATGACAGTTTTGTTTATTGTTTCTGAGCTGCTTTATGTAACTGCACTGACTGCAGCGATTTTTACTCAGGTCGAATGTATTTCTGCTGTTTTAGCTTCAGTTTTGTACACTTGAAGTCTTTTTAGGCTGCCAAGATGTCAGCTTTGATTTCTCTTTCTCTGTGTAGGTTGTATCGAGTTTTTGTACTTAATTCAGTGTTTCATCACTGATCAATGTTTTATCACTGTTTTATCTTGACAATTGAACAATTGCCTAACCACTTTTGTTCCTGTTAACAGAAGACTCCTGAGGTTTACTGGGTGTAAAAAAAAGCTTTGAAAGGCTGCCCACAATTTATGCCTCTTGGATGTCGTCTGCCTGGTCTCAGCTCCGTTTATATACGAGCGTTTCAGTGAGGCAGTGTACAGTGAGAAAAAGCTCGATCTAAAAACAAGAGTGCATTTCACCTCTTCCTAAGGAAAGCAACTAGTCAATATTTGGCCTGAGGTTATTTAATCTAGACAAGGAGTTTGATTCATACATTAAAATTTCCAATTACCTGTCAAGAGTTGAGCAAGCCCTGAGGACGCTGTTTTAATCATTCAGCTTTATCTAACTCTTAAAATTGAGTTTAACATGGATAGGATCATACATTCTGCCTCAGGGAAGGTGATACGCTTTAATTTGTTGTAAATAATCAACATTTTATAAATCCATGTTTAACTACTTGTATGAAATACTCATCACTACTTTCTCTTCCCATCCCCTCTATGTGGTCTTGCTGATCCAGTTAAAAAATAAGCCGTACGCATGAATTATGAGCGACTAATAAATATTCACATCAGCAAATTCCTATATCTCATTAGCAGCAGCGTCGTGCACGGATGTATTCAAATAAGCGTGTCCATGAGTGGCATTCAAATTTTCCAGGAACTTTGAACTTAACAAAGCAGTTTTCTTTAACCAGAAGAACTTGAACTGAGTACGGCTCAAAATGTCCACAATAAATGAGCTCTTCATAGAAAAAGTGGCTGCTGTACAGAGGGACTTTTAGGACAAACTGGAGCAACTTCTTGCAGAAAACAGTTGCCGAATCTTCCCTCAAGTCTGGGGTGTTGTTGTGGACACCAGGTACAGCATGCACCCTGGCCGAGAACAAAAATGATCTGAACAAACTGAAATTCAGCCACTGAGCATACAGGCTAAAAAAAAAACAGATGCAATTTAATAAACTCTATTTTCTCTATGATCTTGCTTGTAATTGTTTTCATCACTGTAATGCCACTTTAGTTGGTGATATGTGACTTATCTGTGCTGCTGATCATCCATGCTGCTGATCTCAAGCTGCTGTATTCATTTGTGCCCATCTGCTCACAACAGACTCATGTTCAAGTTGCTGTTTAATATACCATATTATTTTACATGATTAGTGTTTAGTTTATATCTTAGATTTTCTACCGTATCGTTTTAACGTTCGTTTAGTGTATATCTTAGATCTTTTACCGTATCATTTAGCATTTGTTTAGTGCATATCTTAGTGTATATCTTAGATCCTTATACAGTAGTCCCTCGTTTATTGAGGGGGATCCGTACCCTGAAGACCCTTGATAAGTGAAAAACCGCAAAGTAGAAATAGTAGTACAAGTAAACCCTTCACACACTCTTGCAATACTTTGTATTCTAAACAATGTTTCTAAACTAAATGCTCTAAAAGAGACAGAATGTCATGATTTCAGCTCCCTGCCTCCTCTGATCTTTGACACCTGCAAGTGATCTTGGCCACGCCCACTTTTCTGCTCTGCACGGTGATCAGCTGAGCAAGAACTTTATCCTGCAGCTCTGGGCTGCACAAAGGTGCAGCAGGTGCTAAATAATTTTAAATAATTTATTTGAAATAAAAAAGTCTATGCCAATCGTGTGGCTCATCCATCAATCTTCCAACTGTGTGTTATGTCCACTTTTATTTTGAAAAACCGCAACAGAGTGAGTATGTGATAAATGAACCGCGAAGTAGCAAGGGACTACTGTATACTATTCCTTTTTATACTTTTTATTTTTTACTATTTTTGGGTGTATCTGGGACCTTGAATACACATTTTCGTTCCACCTCATGTACCACATGTGATGCAAATGACAATAAAGAAACTTGAACCTTGTACTTATAGCTACAATAACAGCATAGACATCACCTTTTATTTAGGAGTGGACATTTTGTCTGCTGAGGTATTGCTTAAGTACCATTTGTAGTTTATGTTAAAATAGATTATCAACCACGTAGTGTTTTAGAATCCATTGTAAATAAAAGTGCAGTGGTGTTGAGTTGATGAGGGCAGAGTGAACAGAAGATAAGCAAACACATGTAAATATGCTGGCACAGCATACTAAATTTACTATGAGATGACAAATAATAAGCAGACTTACACATGATATGATCCACAAATATCTAACAACTTTATTAGCAGAATTGATTTTGTTTAAAATTGATGATGAATGGTGAACAGGTTCATTTTGGGAGTGTGATAGGTGATGAATATATATAAAATTATATCCATCCATTTTCTTTACCCGTTTCTTCCATTTTAGGGTCACCATTCACTCTCTCACTCACACCTAGGGACAATTTTAGAGTTACCAATCAACCTAACATGCATGTTTTTTGGTCTGTGGGAGGAAACCGGAGTACCCGGAGGAAACCCACGCATGCACGGAGAGAACATGCAAACTCCACCCAGAAAGGCCCCCGGACCGGGATTTGAACCGGCAACCTTCTTACTGAGAGGCAGCAGCTCTACCAGTTGCGCCACCGTGCTGCCCATGATGATTGTATTAAAAATAAAAACAGAAAAAGGCATGCCGCGATCTGGGTCCAAAAAAGTCCATCTATCATGATCACAAGATAAAAAATAAATAAAACAAGATAAATAAGAGAAAAAAACAACAACATTTTTTTAATGAATGAAGTGGAAAACCACAAGACTGTTCTCAACACGGGCTGTGCAAAATAAAAACAAAAAACATCATAATATAAATATGTAAATTTAATTCTAATTTTTCATACATGTAAATATAACTATTTGTAAAATTATTAAAATCAGTCAATAGTAGATGTGGTTTTAAAACAAGAAAATTGAAACCATATAAAAGTTTTACTATTTATGAGAGGTCAGAAGTTTTTGACCAACACTTCCTGTAAGACAAGACTGTCTGTCTTTACCTCGAGAGAGAAAAACAAAAGCAAAGCAAACTTTGACAAAGCAGGATGATCCTGTTTGCTCAAAGAAAACATACATCACCTTACAAAACACACTTTCTCTCTTATTCAACTTCATTTTCAATAGCAGAAAATATATTAAAGTTAAATACTTGAGAAGAAACAAAAAAGCTGATCAAATTTGTATTTGAACAGTCTATTGCTGTGCAAACATGAGCTAACTCTTCTCTGAAAGTCAGAACAATGCAGCATGTCGAGTTACATTAATTCACTTAGACTTGTTCCCTCATTTAACCTACCAGGCTGCCCAGCCAGTCAATTACCTAATGTGCAGCCATGCGCTTTGAAAGACTTTGTGGATAAACTACTTCTGCTATGTAATAAGCTGAGTCACATAATTTTAAAATGAAGTCTGACAGGGCAAGCTAAACATTAAACTCTGTCTGCACTACTTCTAAATATGTATCTGTGGCTAAAAAGCCACAAGAATTAACCTTCATTTTACAAGGCAAATCCCACTGAGATCACAGATCTCTTTTGCCAGGGAGGCCTGGGCCTGAAGGCAGCCTGACATGCATGTTTCTGGACTATATACAAATCCAAAAACAAAATTTAAACCTTAGAAAAAGGACTTGAAGTTAGTTTCATCTATAGCTGCTAGACTGGTTGTGCTGAAAGTAGAAAACTAAGTAAGGCAGACTCACAGTATATAAAAAAATTAAAATAAATATATGTGCACAAACACAAAGAGGCTTATTTTTAAATTTGATTAAAAATTATCATTGCCATGTAGGGACCAAATAAAACGCAGCTGCATTTTAAAAACAAAAACAGTCCTCTTACTTAGTTATTATGATTCTCACTAATGCCCGCAGGGTACTACAAAGGGTAGAGTGGCTGCTGATGAATTCACAGCAACAAGCAGGCAATTGTTCTTCTCCCTCTAATGATTTTTTGTATTGCCGACACGATGAAAAAGAAAAAAGACAATCTGCATTTAGTTCTTTTCAGTTCCCCAGCCACGGATGTGCAGCGGCGGCAAATTTTCATGCTCTTGTCTAGCTACTGGACTGTGCACCTCCTCTACACATAGCAGCCAGGCTACTTAATACCATCACCATGGAGACAGCTCTTTGGCAACTTCACCAGCTCTCAGGAGCCCAGGCACACGATCATTCAAGCACACAGACAATCAAAGACACATGCGCACACATATATGTGACAAGAATAGCACGCATGAGCAAAACAAGCCATCAGAGCTGCAACAGGGGGCTATTCTCATTTTCACAAGTAGGTGTCAGGTGTTAAATATAGCAAAAAAAAAGGACAAGTCTACTTCCCTCATTCGTCTCATTGAAATTAGTCACTACACGGTGATGGCTGTATATTTAACCTTCACATAATTGAACTTTAAACTGAAAAACACTTATTGCAAAGCTTTTGCAGATATTAAAACTACTTACATGTAAACAAGCTACAGTCTTGTGACAACCAGGGGACGCATCATATGCACTACAACTATTTAAAATAATAAATGTAAAATTCACTAAACTGGCACTAGATCCCAACTCTTCCATGATCATCTAATCTTAACTTCTGGTTATTTTCTGGTCTAATTTAGGGTAAAATTTAGTTAGTAAAAGTGTAACCTAAAAACAAAAGGTAATTTTAATTATTTTACTACTTTAGTGTCCTCCACTGTTTTAGGCAACACAAACTACTCCAGCTTTGTGTTACCATAGTGTAAATATTTCATAAGTACAGTTGACACATCAACAGATCGCTTGGACTCACTGTTATGACAATAATCATACGTCATTAGATATTTACTGACCGTATTTACCTTTATAGAGATCACTCAAGTCTGGTTAAGTGTCGTTTGTTTATAATATCTTAACAAGCTGCTTCGCAGTTGTGTAGCCAATAGCGTTTAAATGTTGGCTCTGGCTAATTGCTGGTGATAAACATCATGAATTAGCTGGTTTGAACTTAATAACCGCTTGAAATTCTATGACGAAACACAAGCATTTCAAATGTAATTCACCAGACCGTCGTTGAATTCCATTAAAATTAATTAGTGCTTGTTAATTTTATTTATTCTAGCTTCAGGAAATGCATTAAAACATGCTTCCGTTTCAGACACCAGCTACACAGGCTCGAATTACATTCTGTTGTTAAGCTAAGCTAACGTGAGCCAGCCCATATTCTAACTTGTACCAGTGTTTTCCGAACTAAAAATCACTCACCTGGTCTCGAATTTTGAGAACCACCATATTTTTGGGGGGTTAACTGCTCTCATCCAGATTCATAAAGCGGGATTGGTCACTTCCCAAACAGCACTGTTTGATCTTGTCTACTGGAGGCCTGACGAGCACTTCGGCTAGCTTCCTATGCTGGCATGAGAGAAGCGGAAACTCCATAACATTACCGCCACCACATTTCACCTCTAAAAGAAACGTAATGCGATTGACTGAGCCTGCGCAAAGTTTCAGTATGCGGCTCTCTGATTGGTTGTTGGCAACGGCACTCTGTGACGTATGCTTTATGTTGAAATGTGCATTTTCATTATGTTGCTACTTATTGAATTATTAACCATCTTAGACTCTTCAAAAAAATATTAAATTAATTCATAGAACAATGTACAGTACCCATAAATATACACTTTGACCAATTATTTATTGCTTTGTTTACTTCACTGAGTCGAATTAACACCGCATTTTTATTTTACTCAATCAATGAACGTGCACCTGCACAATTACACAAAAAATTGAAATGCTATATTTTACTGGATTGTATTCAGATATGCAGGGCGTGAGTTTATACTTAATAATAAAAATAATCAAAACAAGTCCAATAAATCTCGTGGAAAAACCGTGCAGGCAAAGAAATGGCGTCAAATATGATGCAAATTTGCCCTCTAGTGACTTATCCCTCAATTACAAGTGCGTTTTGAAAGTTGCAGGTGTGCATCTGCTCAGTGGTTTATCATTTATATATTTGAAAACCAAATCCTGATGATTATTTATCTTTGGATCACAATGCACCCTACTTGTTGTATGCAATGTTTAAACTGTAGAAGGTTGTATATAAAATAATGGGCATTCTCACAAAGACAGCCTATGCATTTAATAACTGGATGTCTAATCATGAGTATTTGAACAATCTGTGGAATGCTGCAGCCACAACAGCTGATTATCAGAGAAAGCAATTTCCTCTGTTCAGTGAAAACACCACAGAAAGGACTGGCAGGAATGATACTGTGGTAGCAGGCCAAAAGGCTTTACCTCTAGTTGAACACAGAAACGTTTGTTTTGAGCAGCCTCTGTAAATCAGGAGTTTAGTCACAGCCACATGCCTGCTACAATTTAAGATTTGAAATAGCTTAAATTAAAGTAATCTGTCTATTCAATATAGGGCTAATATTGTCACCAACGTAAGACTAAATTTTTGTTCTATGATACTAACATGTTTACACCACTGTTAGACCTATATGAATATTGATTATAAAGCTTTTACATTTCCTTAACATGTAAACATAACAGTTCAGTTATAATAGCTGTAGGATTTAAAGTTATTACTCCATGTTCCACCTATCTGAAAAGAAGGTGCAAAGATAAATGTTCTAAGCGATTACCATAGTATGCCAGGCAATGAAGTTCAGTGATTAATAGCAGGGCTCTATGGCAGCTATGTGGATCATGGTGGTTACACACTGGTCACCTTTTGCTGGATGTAATCCTCCTGAATCTGTTACTAAGCCCTACAAAGGCCCGAGTAACCCCAGCAGAAATACTTTCCCACCAGGGTGGCTGTGACGGAACAGGGTTCCCACAAATTAAATTAGGAAAGGAAGAAACAGTGGAGTAAAGGCATAAATGAAGAAAACAGATGCTTACATGCATACCTTTCCTTTTCCCACCCCACTTTAAAATTGCACTCTGACCTGGTGTTTTTACCACTCGTGTTCCTGGGCTTTGTGTGGGCAAAAGAAAATAACGATTTTAAAAAAGTAGATGCACATCCAATGAATATTTTTTTGGAAAAAATGAAACAAAAACTATTCAGTGGTTCATATTTGCTAACGAACAGTGCTGACTCTAAAAAGGTATTAGAAAAGTTTTTTTTTTTATATTTTGTGCAATATATTGGGAACAATGCTCAGCCACTAACACAACCAAATCATGCCAATATTTGTATTAATGACTAAGTTACAGCCATTTTTTGTGTTTTAAAGGTTGGTTGCAGCAGCCATCTCGAATTGGGTTGACTCTAAATGTTAATCAGTTGTAGATTGGATGATTTCTTTCTGCAACTTTCATTTAAATTTATGGTTCATATTCTGACAAAATGCAAATACATGATCATATGCACACAAACACATATGCATGTATGTTTTGGGGCTGAAAAGTTCAGAGCTTTCTAATTGGTGTGAACGTATTGAACATTTTTTTTATTTTATTGGTGTGAACATCCTGAGAAAGGACATGGTCCTTAGTGTGCAGATAACAGCTGTAAAGTCCTGAGCAGCCACACAGATGTATATAAAGGATAGTGTCACAGATGGGCTGATGTTTGGCTGTGCCCTCTCTGCTCAGATGTCAGGATGAGAGATAGCACACAGCTGGACTGTCCGGATCCCGGGATGAAAGTGGTGTCACCAACTGGGTTGGTCCCAGCTGCTGTGGGACGGTGGCGGGAGGGGAAGAATTTCATCTTAATGTTTCCCACCACGGTCCTGAAGGGTCGGTGCAGAGCCAGAAGTCACATTATTAACAAGGTTCTGTCATGATATGTCTCCGAAAGACATTTAAAAAAAAAATTGTGTTGAAGAACATTTATTGAAATAATTCAGACACACAGCATGTGTTGAAATGTAACATGAAAAAAGTTTGTTCCTGTTGTAAAAGGCCAGGCACTTGAGTCTAACAGTAAACCAAGCGGAGGAACTGAAGAATGCTTTGAAGTGACAAATAAAAATGTGAGTCCATAGACAGCTGTAGATTTATGACAAAGGCAAATCTGCATTTAATCTTTGCTGATGACAGGATCAGGCAAGTATTTCCTGTTTGGGGGCAGAAGCTGTATCTTATTTTCCCAAAATTTTCACCAGGACTCATGCAAAACATCCAAAGTGGAAAATAATGTTATATCTTTGTCGATTCATTTGAACTTTTGGAGTTAGAAAACCAGTCTATTGTTTTTCATGACCAGTGGCATTATACACATAATTTATCCTGAAAATATATATATATATATTTTTCTTATCTATAGTTATGTTTCAAATACGTACTGTATTTTAACTTTGTTGCTGACGTTCTACCAGATCTTTCCAATAGTTAAAATCAAGCAGTTCGACCAGCAGATGACACTGTTTCATATTTTATTGTCCTTCAAGGCCTCGTGGTACTACTGTTGCTTCACTGCAGCTGTAAGAACATCCACATTTACAATTTCAGGTTATGCAAGAAGAAGAAAATACTGTATCACTTTGTGAGTTTTTGGCAATTGTATGAATACTGATTCAGCAGTCATATAGTTGTTTTCCTCTTTTGTTTTTATATTTTCTGTTGATTTTATTTTATTTTTTTCAAAAATGGTATCATTTTAGCTATAAACATTCAGCTCATGTAAGGGATAGGTGCCATGACTTTAGTTTTTTGTGTAGCACTTATGAGTTTTACATTATATTATATGCAAATATTTTCAGCACATTTTTGTCTTTCTTTGTTATGTTTAGTTTTTACCAGTCACCCGACTACTTTTACCTTTGTCCTATTTTTAGCTTTTAGCTAGTGTTTGATCTTTTTGCCAGCCTTTTGCTCCCTTTAGCCAATTTAACCTTTTGCCACATTTGCCTTTTAGCTTGGATTTTGCTTCTTACATCAAGTGTTTTGCTTCTATAGCTTTTTAACTTATGTTTGACTGTAATATCTTTGAAGCTAGCTCTTCAGCTACCGTTTAGCTTCTCTTGGCTTTTTCATTTAGCGTTAAGTTTTGCTTGTTTCAGCAGGTAGGCTTTAGCTAGTGCTTTGCCTCTTTTAGCTTTTCAACTAGTATTTAGCTTCTTTTAAGTTTCCAGCTAACTTTTTGTTTCTTTTACTATTTTGTTAGTGTTTTGCTTCATTTAAGTTTTAGCTAGTGCCCTGATTCTTTTAGCTTTACAATTCAGTTTCGTCTTCTTCAGCAAATTTCAGTAAAGTCATTTACCAGCATTTGCAAACGCAATTACCGTATTCCATTTAGGCAAATGCTCGTCTGTTTTTCTACTATTAAGGGAACTCAAGGAAATCTGTGTTGTAGGTTATGATGCAATTCTAAGTTAATGCCCAAAGGATTGTAAAACCTAAGTGATAGAACACCTGTAAAAGTTATCAACTCCACTCCAGTGTTTTTTCTCTCTGCCCTCCAGCATCAAAGGGAGACCACAGATGAAAGTGCTGGTGCACCTGCTGAGGGCCAGAGGCCTCCCTCGTCTCTCTGTCACACAGATTATCCAAGAACAGTGGAGAAGGCCGAACTCAGTATAGAGTGTGCAACATTATAACTCTTGACCACAAAAGACTATTTATAGCTCCATCAGACTATCATCACATCCCACACAAATTCTCAACCCTGTCCTCTAGGGTTCACAGAGAAGGCTCAGAAGTAGTTTTGTAAATTTGACGTGACGACAAGTATGGGAAAAAAAAAAAAAGTTTAAAACTTGTATTATTCAGAAAAATTGTGGTATGTTTTCCAGACATTTATGTTAATTTAAATATAACTATCAGAAAATGAGAATGAAGAGTTGGTACAGCAGCCTGTTTTCCATTCTTAGTAGATCTAACTGTTGGTTCTTCTGACAAACACCAAACAGGTGTTCAATTCCCTGCTCATTGTGATTCCTGCGTGGACTGGAACTGTGTGTCTGCTAAAACAACTCGTGACGTTCCTCCCACAACCACAGGACTATAAATGGTCTTTGCTAAAAACCTGATTGGCCTCATCATCACTGGTTTCACAGACAGCTAACAGTTCCAATATGAGAGGTATTGTAGTGAAAGCTGTCATCTATAAATAGAGCTGCTTGCGAAACTATGATCTCATCACACAAAAGCTGAAGTGTGAAAAGTGCTTGTTGAAAAACTTGTCAATTAACTCGGATGCATCATCCTCTTGTCATCAACTCAACAGCTTAAACAGACATTTTGATAAGTTCAAACAAGAACAAGAAGTTGTATTGAACGTTTTTTGATTTTATCATATCCTGGATGACTGATGACTGAGAATCTTCACCAACAAACAAGAACTTAGAAATTACTATTTAACTAGAGTTGTGAGCAGAAACTAAACATACATACTGGCGCAGCTCGGAAAATTAGAATATTGTGAAAAAGTAAAAAAAAATTGTGTCAGTCATTTCTGAAAGTGAAACTCAAACATTATACAGGTAGTCCTCGACTTACAGCCTCCCCGACTTACAGCATTTCGGACTTACAGCCTGCCTCCCCAGTGACGTCA
>JARVGQ010000390.1:27758719-27769542 GCA_031762355.1 Hypsolebias martinsi | reverse complement strand
AGTTGCTCCCGGTAGGACTGGCTGGCGCCTTGCATGGCAGTCTACCGCTACCGGTGTATGAATGTGTGTATGAATGGTTGGATGGCTGGTACTGTGAAGTGCTTTGGGGCCCGTCATAGGGGGCTGGAAAGCGCTATATAAGTAAGCTCCATTTACCATTTTACCATTTCAGATGGGACTGTACTGCCAGGAAGCAATCCATCACCCAAATGGACGTTCTTTCAGCAGCTGCACTCAGAGAGCGCACGTGGCCGACGACCCAAACAGGTGAGATCCCAAAGCAGGCATGTCAAAGCAGGGTCAGTGGCTGAATAATGCAGAATACAGGCAGAAGCAGGGATTTAATGTGCTTTGATGGGCAGGAAAGGACAAACAGCCCCCTCAGCTCCGATCTTCTGCCCTTTTTATTCAGTTGTGCACGTTCACCAACTGTTAGCAACTATATAAGCAATCAAAGCTTAATTAAAAATGTCTGGGGTGGGGTGTTCGGGTTCAGACCTGTAATTATTGTTAATATGTTGGTTGAGGGAGGTTTGAAAATGATGGCTACGGGCTGAGGCCGGGTCAGGTCAAATTTTTTTTGGGCCCAAATGCAACTATACGTAGTGTGGGTATCTTGACAGACTTTGTAGGTTATACTGTAGAATACTTTAAAGACACTTGTCAGAATCAAGTGAAATTTCTTAAAAACTAATATGAAAATAAATGAAAGTCGTAGAAGGCACACTGCCTTCACAACACAGTTCAAGTCCAGGATCATCTTGTGTTGAAAAATGAACAAGTTTTGGTCAGACCTGGAAAATAAACTTGTGCACTTATGCTATATCGGACGTCACTTTCAGGTAGGCACTGTGTATGACTCTCGGTTACTACCACATCGAATTTTAGTTCAATATCAATAAAATCAAGAAAGGTGTAACTACTTTTTTTGTTGGCTAATGTTGATTAGCAGTAGTGGATCAGATTGACTCCAAAGGTTACTTAGTTGTAAAAGAACATCTAATGATACATTTCTGAATAAAGTCCATGCTGTGGTTCATAAAATATTTTGCTAACAAACATACTGGGTTGACTCTAAATACATAAAAATTTAAACAAAGCTCTTGTGCAATCTGTTAGTGCTCAGACTACATTAAGGATCAGTCTCAGCTACTACAACACCACATGCACATTTGTTACATTAAGTTATAGCCATTTCTGTGATTTTTTTAGGTCCATTTGGCTGTGGCAGCCATAATGAATAAAGTTGATGTAAAAAAATCAATCAGTTGTAGACATACACACACAGACACAGTCAAAAACAACATTGTTCGCCTCCACCTTTTGAAGGTGGCCGATAATGAATCTGAAAAGATGCACAATGTTGCCAGCTTGGCGTTTACACATGTTGATCAACTTGTCTTCATCTCTTGTCTAAGTCTGTACCTGTTGCCACTCACAACTCAGGCACCGATGTTTGTGATGAAGTTGCAGGAAAGCTTTCCATTTCCCTGACACCTCTATGCAAACCCTGTTTGTGCATCAACACTGCACAGTGGAACTATGCTCCACCACTCCTGTGTCAGCTAAAGCTTCCTGCGGGTCCTTTGTAGTCACACGGGAGGAGTTTTGCTTTGCTTTTTCTGCCGAGCGGTTTTATCTGAACCTTATCTCTGTTTTCCAGATGTTGTCTTGACTCGCACAGCTCCCTGTAGCTGCCAGTTCTTAATGATATTTCAGACTCTTCAAATTGCAAGCTGGAAGCTCTTTGATAACTCTTTATAGCCTTCCATTGCTTTGTAGGCATCAATCAGCTTTATTTTCAGCTTCTAAGTCATTTACTTGAGAAGCCGGTGCTTGTTGAGTGTTGCCACAAACTTTGGATAGTCACGATTTATCAAGTTCTAGAGGTGTCATCAGCTGGCAGGTCCTATTGACATACCTTAACCTGCCAAGTCGCATCGTCAAACGCAACCATTTTAGGCTGGCAGATGTTAAAAGAACAGAAGTACTATTTGCACAAAACACAATTAGTGTTTAATGACTAAAGCTTGTTAAAGAAAGCAACAGATCTTGATTGAAATTTGAAGAAAAAAAAGGTTAATTCATCATTTTTTTTCCTGCAAAGATTGTGTTTCTCATAAAAAAACTGAAGAAAAAAAATTGGTGTGTTTGCTGTAAAGTGTGTCTTTGATGGAATAACAGCCTATGTTGCAAGTCTGGCCTGTGAAAAGTTAAAACTGCATGTCGTGTTTACGAGTTTGGTGAAAATACTTCTAAGCTTTCATGTTGTCTTTGAAGATACTAAACTGCCTTTTATTTTGAGGGAGAGAAATGTGGAGTTGACCACTGAAACGTAGAATGTCCATCTAGTTTTCATCAATAGGGCGTTTAATTTTCCACACGCCAAGAGAATTATTCATGTTTGTGAAATAAAACTGCTGACAGGAAAACAAACAAACAAAAACAACAACAAAAAAAACAGTGAGATTAAGAAATAATATTTGAAGAATAGTACGGCAAGATTTCACATTGCATCTTGATCATAAATAAGAATGATTTTTCTATTTCAAATCATGCTTTTCAAAGGACATGTGGAGCTACAAGACAAGCACAGAAACTTGTAGGTATGAAAAATGATCGCATTATGCTGAACAATATTTTAACCTAACCATCAGACTCCAATCTATGTGCATGCGTGCACACCATCACCAATTCTGTCATAGTTTAGATGTACATATTAGCTGTGCATGTGCAACAAAAACACATCGGCGCTCGTTTCTGCACCACCCCTGTTGTCATCATCCATCATAATCCAGCCCTGCCTTCCACTCGCTGTCAGAACTGCTCTGGACAATTCACACAGTGTCAGCTGAACTGTAATATTTTACCAGCGACTATAATGAGGACTGGCCTCCAGACTTATGGAAACAAACACATGGCTCCCTGCTCACACCTTGGTTGTGCTATCCACGACTTTGCCACAGTCAGTCCAATTTTCCTATTGCTGCAGGCAATATTACTATCATAGTATGGTCAGCCTTAGCCAGCTGGGAGCCCCACCTGACAGCCAATGTAACACTGACCTTTGTCTGAGCTCTAACATAAAATCCACAGTGAATGTAGGCTTTCTATTGAAATAAATAAATAGAAGAAAATACATAAATAATAATCTTGTTGTGGTCATGTCTAGATGTCATTACATTCTGAGCTAAAAGGTGAGAGTTACAGCCTGACCCCGTGGGCAGCAGTGGCTGAGTGGTTAGAGCAGTCATCCTCAAATGGGAGAGTTGTGGGTTCGATTCCATTAGCAGTCACATGTTGCAGTGACCCTGGGCAAGACAATTAATCTGTCATTGTCTCTGGTGTGTGTCCCATCGGTGTATGAATGTGATCTAAAGCACTGATTTGTCTCTACAGATTCAGATTAGCCTTGTAGAGATGTAGTAGCGTAGTGCTGTATGGATTTGTGTGGATGGGTAAATGAGGGAGCAGATTGTACTGTAAAGCGCTTTATCTTGATTACATAGAAAGGCGCTATATAAGTACAGTCCATTTACTTTAATAACCCAAAGATGTTACCTTGCGACATCTGTAAATATTCTTAAATCGAATGATTAGATAAAAACTTTTCTTAAATTATATGTAAAAAAATCACATCACCAGATGTGAAGCACACACACCTGCCTCCACCCTCATTTGCCCCAATCTGGGCCCTTGAGCAAGGCCCTTAACCCCCACCATGCACCATCTGCTCCCCTGGGCACCCTAGATGGCAGCTCTCTGCTCCACACAGAGGGCTGTGGTAGCTCGGTGGTCTGTGGTTGCAACAAGAAGGGCATTCAGCGTAAAAACAATTGCCAAGTCTTCCTGCGGATTAGTTTGCTGTGACAACCCCTGAAGAAGGGAGCAGCCGAAATAATAATACTGTAATAATAATAAGAAAAACAGTCACCCACCAGATGCACAGACATTATTCTATATCGGGCTGTTCTCATTAGCTCCCAATGCCAAACATTCTAAATATCACCATAAAAACAAGTGAAGAGTCCATTTGTTGTTGGCTCAAAGGCAGAGAAGGAGGGCACATGTAAAATATGAAAATACAGTGTTACTTTAGTAAACATAAAAATAAAAATTGCGTGCTAAAAGGATACACAGAACAACAAATAACTGACAAACTCACAACAATAAAACAAGGGGTGTATCTACACAGGAATGTGGTGATTGGTGGGTGAAAATAGGTGCACAGTTATGAATAATTAGTGTGGAACTGGAAGCAAGAAGTGCTGAGAACAACTAGTGGCGAAGATATTCCAGAAGCAAAACTATAAACCATAATAACATTTAAGAAAGGCACTTCAGCACTTTAATTTTTTTTCTTTTTTTAAGTAGATGCATAGTTACTATGCGTCATCAACAATCTTTTCTGTCATTAATCTGTGCATTGTCATCTAGGATTTTAAATTCCACAGCGGGCCGGTCGCACAGGCCTGAAGTCATTGTGACCTTGCAAAAACGGCTTATCTTTTCACGTGTCAATAGTTACAGCTCTGTTACTGTCTCACGGTGCAGCAGCGCAGTTGGCTTCAAACTCCCATTCTGCATTGTTACAAAAAAGCATATTGAGGCATCTACAGCAAGGCTCAGCTTGAAGTGTTTTGTTTTGGAAAGAGTCTAAAAACTCAAGCAAAGACAAAACCCTGATAAAGAGTAGCAGCATAACCCGATGTTTTAAGTTCAAAGCCCAGAAACAAATGTGGGACCAAATAAATGCTGGCAGCTTTTAAGAAAGCCTGTGTTTAAAATAAAATGCCTCTCATGAGGTCAAGTAATTCTGTAAACAACTCAAAGCTTTGGCACTGTCCGCTCACAACACAGATGCAGAGAAGAAACATCTCTGCAGTCGGCATTAAGGTGATGATTAACATGTGATCTAAATTTAGGGGCAGCTAATTAAACTCGATGTGGTGGCAAAGTCTCTTCATTAAGTGGCAGAGATCAGTAGTGTTAGTGTTAGTACTGTATGTTGGAAAGAGGATTACTTTTTTTCTTTTTTATGGTAACAATGCATGTAAAAATGCACATTACAGTAGTCCCTTGCTACTCCGCCATTTGTTTTTGCATGGACTCGCTCTTTTGCGGTTTTTCAAAGTAAGACTGGATATGACACACAACTGGCTGATTGATGGATGAGTCACACGATTGGTATAGAGGTTTTATTAAAATAAATAATTTAAAATTATTTAACACCTGCTGCACCTATGTGCACCCTACAGCTGCAGGAGAAGCTCCCTCCTGCAGCATGTTATGATCTCTGCTCTGCAGCGGAGAAGTGGGTGTGGCCGAGAGCGCTGGCAGGTGGGAGAGAGCAGCCGGTGGCAGAGTGGAGATCATGACATGCTGTGCTCTTTTAGAGCGTTTGGAGTTTAGAAACATTGTTAGGGGCACTGCAAGAATGTGGGAAAGATGTAAAACACCTTAATATATACCTGTATATAAATACTAAAATAAAATACTACTGACTTCTAGGAATGCACAATATTATCAGCATGGTATCTGTATTGGCCATCCCATCAAAATAACTCACCGATATAAAAGACGATGTTTTTGTACGACAGCCCAGTGACAAGTATGTCTGCAGTACCAGCACAACGTGATGACGTCACATGCGCCTACCTGATCTGAACACGGCGGAGAGGAAGATGTCAAAATTTTGGCAGTGTGGAAGCTTTTTTTCATTGAGGATGTCAGATTCAGAAAGATTTTTGGGCTACATTGAGCCTCGCTACATCGTCCCCAGTCAGAGATATTTTTCAGACGTAGCATTACCTGAGTTACAAGCCATCAAAAAAATCCAATATTGTGCATCCCTACTTACTACTAATACTACTACTTGTGCAATGACAATAAAGTTTACTTGAACTTGAACTACTGCATCCCTACTTTGCACTTTTTCCACTTTTTGCAGGGGGTGGGTGGTCCCAAACCCCTGCAATGAATGAGGGACCACTGTACTCCATTTGAAACTGATGCAAGGTAGACCAAAGTGCTGACAATTGAAACTATTTACAGTAAAGAAAAAGGAGTGGAACAGTTCATATTTAGTCTAAAATGTAAAACAAACATTACATTCCTCTACCCCATATTCTTTTCTCTGCTTCAGTTTAAATTTAACACTAAGCATAGCAATTTACTGAATATTAGGTACACGACTGTGCTGCATCCACTTTAGCAAACACTTTTTTTTTTTTTAAACTGTGTACATATGCTGGAGCACAAGTGTGTGTTTGTCAGCAAGTTTGTGTTGTGCGTCCTCAGTAAGTGCCACATCAACAATATTAACTTAGAGGACAAAGGAGGGCACAGAAACATACCGAGCCACGCGTCAACACAGCTACAGAAAATAAATGGAGTAGCAACACCACACTATTTTAATTATCCTCTTGTCTAACCTGTCCTCCAATTACAAATAGGGATGTATAATAATCCATCTATTGATGCATGAAAGACAGGATAATAACACTGGAACAAAGAGGCTCAAACTGAGGTTAAACTAACTAAAAGAATTAGAATATTTCACTTTGAATCACAACCCGCACCATTTTCACCATGCTTGCATATACATATAGTAGGAGACGGTGTTTATTGCTTCAGAGGCTTTGAGATAAAACACATGATTACATTTATGATAGTGCAGTTAAACGATAAAGACGCTGCAGTGTGTGCCGAATTCCACAGAGAGATAGACATAATGAGTATGCACTGCCTAATTTATGCCGGCTAATTTGTCTACACTCAGTAAATCTTTTTAAGATTGATTTTCTCAGCAGATACAGACTCAGCTCAACATTAAGTAAACAGCTGGGCGAGAGCTCGCTTTTACATTGTGCTTATTCAAATGCAATGTTCTTTTTCATCCAGTCCGTTATGTCTGTGCGTTCGTTCTCTCGTGCAAAATGTAACAGGCTGTGCTGCAGACACCTGCCATTTGTCTTCCTCCTGCTCATGTGAAAGCTATTTTAACCAGACCACCACATCATTTTGGGCTTTATTAGAAGTGGCACAATGAAAAATGCCTATAAAATAAAGCTAAATGATCACATACTAAAACCAAGAAGGTTGGGTAAAAGAGAAACAAAATGTGGATAATAAATCCAGGCATTTCAGCTATAGGCTGTAGTGTGTGGAGCCTAGCACATACACATCACTGTGCTTGTATCATGCTGCTTGACTGTGTCTATCACACTTCCTTTACATTCAAGCAGCCTAGTCATGACAACTGCTTAAAACGCACCTTAAAGGTGTCCTCTTACTACAGAATGTGACTGATGGAGAGCAAAAGCAATACCAACCACTAAGATAAACTCCAGAGGCAGTACGAATAAAAATATAAGATGACTTCAGAAATTGATGTGTCTGATTCCCAAAGGTAAGAAGTGAAAGCAGGCTGGGAATGAAGTTGTAGCCATTTCCAAAATATTACTGTGATTTTACACACTACAGTAAATGTACAGAAGCTTAAGTCCTTACGTAGCAAATACGTTTCAGTTAAGAGTGGCGTTCGCTTTTAGGGCATACCACAGTTTTAAAAGTAGCAGTTTTAAAACTAATAAAAAGCTCAGCTCTTTGGGGTTTGATTTTCTTGTAATAAGATGCGAGTGACAGAGTGGGAATTTCTCAAATCCTAAAGACCATGGAGTACCAGCCTCCTCTTTCTCCCTGGCTTGTCACTGTGAGCTGTCAGTCAGCTCACAGTGACACTGAACAAAATGAGCATGAGGGGAAACCCAGAAAAAAGGTGCATCTTCTTTAAATAAGGTCAAAATTTGCTGTTTGTAAAATTTTCCAGTAGCAAAAAAAAAAAAAAAAAAAACACGATTGTGATTCTGGCTCCACCCAAATAAAGATTTGCAAAATGTCACGAGTTCTAAAAGTATTGGTGAGCTGGTGCAAGCTTGGTACAAAGTCTAATAACATACATGTACAGGTAGCTAAATAACTAGCTTGTCAGACTTCCAGCATGAACAGAAAATAAGGCCTTGTTAACACAACACGTTTTGGGCTGTTTGTGTACACACCAAAAAAAAACATGTCCTCTCTGGAACCGAACGTCTCAGAGAGGAAATTTTCAGGGACCCCCTGCAGTGGTGTGGAATACTCCACATGTGAAATTGCACATGTGCACTACATGGCAGCTGCAGTCAATGTTTTTTCTGCACTGACAGCAGTTACAATAAATGCCAGAGAGCAGTGTTTTTTGTGCTGCACACCCTTTTTCATCATGTAGTAGCAAACCAACAACATCCTTGGCCCAAAAGAGCATTCATGTATTCACCAGTTTGAATGTAACTGTGATCATACAGACGCTGCATGCAGCTAAGCCTAGTCAGGGTTGCCAGATAAACATAAATACATTTTTCTACCCCCTCTTTTCCAGTGCACATGTTCACTAAAAACAACACACCCCTTATCTCACAACACAATCACTCAATACATATGACATTTTAGGTCAAAACACAGCCATATTAAAGTGACAGAAAAACTGTTAATTGTTTCTTATCTGGCAACCTTACCTGGCATGGAAAGTACAGCATGTCAATGAAAACCCAAATTGTTGGTGTATTCGTCCCAATACACATTGAAAAAAAAACTAACATTTCCAGAAGTTGTCTTTGTATAAACAAGACCTAAGTGTTTTCAGAAAAATTAGCATATTTACGTTAGAACTAAAACAAAATTTAGCCGGTGGATAGTCTTCATTTTTTTCGTTTAGACCTTTGACCATAGTTGAGTGTTGATTTCAAAGAGAGCATGAATGCTAAAATGTGGTTTGACGCTCCTCATCTGTGCAGGTGCATCAAAATCTTAATTATTTCATCTTTGCAACTGAATCGTTTTTGGTGCCAATTCAATTCAAGATGACCAACACATCACAAAATTGAATAGACATTAGAAAACATGAAAATGACTATAATGCAGTCAAACAAAGTTAAGTCAGGTCCTCTGGACAGTTTCTTTGTTTTGAAACGTTTCATCTTTCATCCAAAGGACTTCATCAGGGGCTGCAAAAAACTCAGTCTTATAAGCAGCACACTCTCATAGTGGCCCAACCAGTTTGATGGTGCTAAGATGGTTTCTGGAGTCACTGTCGGCTCCTCTGAGGCAGTCATGGCCAAAGTGTTCAAAACATCAAAGTTCATGCTCCAGGTAAAAAAATAAATAAATAAAAATAAATTTCTGGCAGACTCCAGAACCCATCTTATCACCATCAAACTTGTTGGTCCACTATGTGAGTGTGCTGCTTATGGGACTGAGTTTGCCATGGCTCCTCAGACTGATGAAGTCCTTTGGATGAAAGACGGAAAGTTTCAACATAAAGAAACCGTCCAGAGGACCTGACTTAAATGTGTTGGATCTTTAACCTGGATTACTGAGCACGGAGTTTGATATAATTCAGTCAGTTTTACAGATAGTTAATCTCATGTCTATAAAGCATTTAAAGAGAGAAAAAAAAACTCTGAGTAGTGTTTTCTTATTCACTAACTGCTTTCCTTTACAGCAGAAACTTTCTTTTAACAACTTTATGTGGTCAAATATAGCATTTAACAATATATATAACATAAAAATAAAACTATTATATTGCATTATTGTCTCTGATCTGTTCGAACTGCTTGCTGCTTATGTCAAATGATGAGTGAGTTCACACAATCTCCTCCACATTTGATACAGGTACAGATACAGGGAGCAGTGACTGTTTGAGGTTAAAAAATAAAAAATAACTGTGGGACTTAGAGGTCTGTCTCCAGGCTGTACGGCAGCCCTGTCTCCCAAGACAAGTTAATAAGATGGAGCAGTCCCTGCGGGCAAAAGCCAGCGAGCATTATCACTTTGAAGGCAGCTAGAGAGGCTGACACATACAAGGAATGAACTACCAAAAAGCTTTTAATTGCCCCCACTCTCTGGCCAGTGCTGTAAAAAAATGTTACTTTGACAATTTAGAAGACAGGGACTGCTCCTAAAAAAAAAAAACCTCTTAGTTTCACAAATCTTCTCCACCTAATATATTATAAATATATATATTTCAAAATTTGCATCCCTAGACTTACAACTCCCATCTTTTCCTCTCACCTTTATGACAAAGCAACATTTTCAAGTTCTAAACCACAAGGTGTGGGGTAACAGCGCACATAGCAGCACATGAAAAGTGCCCAAAGACCACTTGGAAGACATGTGGTGTGATGAATAAACCATGCTGCATAAAACCAAAGGAAAAGAAGTCCCTCTCCTGAGAGCCCATATTCACTTAGCGCCGCTAGACTCAAACAAGTATCTCCCTGCCATCTAAATGAGCCACACATGGCTGTGCTGCAGCCAATAAGAGCAAAACTGTCACCTCGCTGACGAAACATTGATCATTACACAATTTGTTCCCTTTTATTACAGCCATTGTAATTAAAAATAATTGAGTAGTGGAGTGGGCAGGTGCTCCCATCAACTTTTTTTTTTTTTTACCAATTAGCACTATGATAATATTGCTTGGGATATTGCAGACAATATTATTAGCATTTTGATGGAACACAAGCGCCTGCACGTCTGGACGCCAGAGAAGTGTTCTCAAGTGGAGTCTTTGGACCGAAATCTACCAGGGAAGGGTCACTTCTGGTCTGACAAAAATGGACTTGGACAAGGAGAGAGGAGACGTGATATGTTTTTGTTGAGCCAAGAAAAGGTTCAAAAATGCCCAAACTTAAAAAGTCTAACTCTAGTAAAAGAAAGTTCATACTCAGTAATCCAGGTGTCAAATCTGATAACTCTCAATCAGGTCATCTGGACAGTTTCTT
>JARVGQ010000390.1:27577297-27589051 GCA_031762355.1 Hypsolebias martinsi | reverse complement strand
TATTCACGTAGTACCAAACAGTCTGTAAGTGGTAAACCCCTCTTCATTTGTACCACACGATGTAAAGTTAGAATGAGTTGTCTAGTTGTCTCTGTTTCTCCTAGACACACAGAGGCAATTATTTATAATAGCGTTAAAAAAATCCCTCTGGTTCACACGCAGAGTTATGGCCCTAAAGAAAAATGCCATAAAAATAATGATCTAAAGCTTTCTGGGAAGAACAAAAAAAAAATCAGCTTTCATGAGGTGTTAACTGTACTTAGGCTATATTTACTTTTTATTTCTACAAGCAAAAACGTGACTACTAAGATTATGGGGATTATAAATCACAGTCATCAGTCATTACTGGGCTCCAGTTAAAAGCAAAAACACAATACAAAGCCTTGTCAGCTAGGAGTAACAATAACCAGTGATACACCAAGCACTTGCAGTGCTTTCAAAATAAAAGTATAGGCTTTTATACAATGGCTTAAATTTTATTCACCATTGCTGGCCTTATTAACCCATTAAGACAACAGTGCGCTGTCACTCAGACACAGCTGCACATGGGCAAACATTGCAAACATTTTGCACCAGATTAGCCTTAACGTCGAGTTAACTTAAACTAATGACATCAAGCAAGTTTATCAGAATTTGTTCTTATTAAATTTAGTTCTTGGGAACTAAAAGAAAATCTAGATTTAATGGTTTGATTATAGGAATCAGACAATTTTTAGCTTGAGCAACGTCATTAGAGACAACGTGATCTGTCACTCAAAAACTATTTTCCCAGAACGCGAAAGCACCAAAAGCAAGTAAAACTGTTCTCTGTCCCTGAACTCACCACAGCTAGGCGTTAATTTGTGCAAGCAACAGCACTCTTTCACTATTCCTTTTTATTGGGTGAAGAAAACTCAAGGTTAGCTATTCACAATGTCCACAAACTGTTTATAGCCAAGTCAGAAGCAACAACAGGGAAACTTTTTTTTATTTTGTTTTATTCAGAAGTCTATCTGATGCTCACTTTACTGCTCAGTAACGTTGGCTGAGGGTTTCTATTTATGTAGCAGCTGTAATTTAAACAGGTGACCTATATAAGACAAGCTTTCTGTGTGAGACCTCCAACTTTCTAATAAAAAACAAGCGTAAATAAACATGTTATTGTTATTTATTACAATACCAGAATAGTGCAACCCTTACATATACAAGTGCTAACAAATTTTAACTGGAGATAGTAAATAATAATGCTATTGTTTATTTGTTTGTTGTTAGATAACACTAATTTTTAATCACAACTGGTAGTGAAGATATTCAATAGTCCTAAGAGCTATGAGTACTATAGTATTTCTGTGATTATATCAACATTGTTGGGAACTCTGAAGCTACTTTTTACCTAAAAGGTCTTTACATTGTAGCATTTCTCTCATTTATTTGTATTTTATTAGTTAGTTTTTTTGGTGGCTCTGAAATATTAGTTGAATGTTGCGGCCGGGAGGTCTTTTTTCTTTTCGACAAAAAATGTGCTCTATTTAGAACTTGTTTTTCAAATTTTACAGAATTAATTTTGCCATCAAAAATAAAAAGCTGTCATGTTTGTTGATATTTTAGAGGGACATTGGTATATTTACCAGTTCATAAGAGCTGTAACCTACTACGACAATTTGCATCTCACACACAGAAATATAATCCACAAAAACAGAAACCAGATTGTCAGATGATTGTCAAAAATCTTTCTTTTTTAAAATCAGATGTGGTCAAATAAGAAATAAGAAACAATACTGTATTCTCCGCCGTACACGTCGCACCGCCCTATAAGTCGCATCAGTTTAAATATGCCTAATAAAGTGGAAAAATCCATAAAAAAGTCACATCTATTAAGCGTCACCGTTGATGCGTCGCATTTTTTACACATCACCGCTGACAAGGCGGATTTGTGGGCGGGTTTTGTGACAAAAAGCGACTGGCTGCCAAATAGCGGCCGCGGGAGCATGCATGAGAGGACTTTAACAAGAATTTAACAAGATTGACACTTAAAAACAATTATTTGTTTGCTCGAAATTATAACAAAGTTGTGTCTCTGTTTAACTTTTCCTTAAATGGTCAAATCAGCTACATTTCGCCGAGGCGATGCAGCAAAATGAAGCTGATTTGACGTTTGCTCCAGGCGAGCTGGACGAAGATGGTGGACTATGTCAAGCTGATTGTGTCATTAATAGCCACTTTTTACCTATTACATGACACAAAGGCATGCCATCCTGCTGGAGTGCCATCTAGCAGCTGAAAATGGTAGTGCTCAATATTTTCAGTCAGAATGAATAAAAACATTCATATCTCAGCCAAAAATTGGTTTATAAATGTGGAAAAAAATTCATAAATATGTCGTTCGGTGTGTAAGTCGCAGGATGTGCAAATTATGCAAGCAAAGCGACTTTTAGGCTGAAACATTTGGTACCTGGTCTCGTTAGTGCATAAGGATGGTTTGGTTGTCATATCAAATTATAGTTTGCCTTTCACGTTTTTAGAATAAGACACAATTTACTAGTCTAACATATATAGCAGCCATCAGCTGTGTATTGGTATTATCTTTGTTTTATGCTGACACTGCTTTTAGTTTTAAAATGAGATCTACTGGGGCAAAATGATTGTTCTGTATTATAGTGCACTTTGAGATGTGCAAAAGCAAAATGAATAAAATGTTAAAAAATGTAATTAATATCTTATTTATAATGTCAATATATTGTAAAATATTTTAAAATTAAAATTTATTTAGTAAAAGCACCTTTTTAATAAGCTGGAGGCTATTATTTGTAGATTTTCACTGTAACCTGTTGTTCTTTTTCCACTGCAACACTTTCATAAAAACATACAGTGAAAATTTTACTTTTTTTGCAAATTGAAAATAAAAATGTCTTAGTCAGTTCTTGAAAAGAAATCGAAACCGTTTGATAAGAACGTAACAAAAATTGGAAATTGGAATTTGCAAAAAAAAGTTGTTATTGTTTTATCCCAACTCATGGTTGATGTCACAAATTTTACAAATAGGTGACAAAGCCGTTTGTCTAGAGCTGAAAATTAACACACTGTTGTGTTAAAATGGTGGAAAGAAATGCACATTCAAAAGAAACTTTAGCCACACAAAACATTTTGACTCAAAAATGATTGAGCCACGGTGTAATTGTACGTTACTGATTGAGGCAAAGCTTTTATGTTTTAGAAAAAAAAATTATCAGTGTGCATCCTCTTTGGTTGGAATGGCTGATTAAACTGAGAGCATCAATAAATAGAGAACCTCGCTGATGACATTTACATGAAAGCTGCTCTCATAGCCTGCTTAATAACCACTGCCAGCCGTGCCCTGGGTAGCACATCCAGCCACATCCGGCTGAACTACTTGGGGACGCATTCCTTAAAGAATAATTAACAGGGCCATTTAAAAAAAATCATACAGCCCACACACTCAATTAACGCAACCCATTTTTGCACTTTCCCCTCCATTGTGTCCTGGAATAACCCAGTTGAATTGGCACTATTAAGCCTTGTTGGTGCTGCCTGCATCCTGATGGGTCCTCCTGCTAGTCTCATTGAACCTTAGCTTTGTTTATCTGCAGCTTTTTAAAGATTTAAAACCTTCTGGGATCACCCATCAAATTGGTGTTTTTCAGGGACATGATCAACATCTAATTGCTTATTTTTTGTGAGGTCTTGCGAGGGAAGAAAAGCTACCATCGGTTTTACAGATGAAACTGAACTGAGCAGAAAAGACTGAAGGTGGCAGATGAGACAGCAGCTCCTGTGCAAACATATATTTGACTGAGAGGAAGGCAGGTCAGTCTGCTTGTGTAGCTGCTGCCACTTCAGATGAATCCAGAAAACCTAAAAGCTTTGAGTCAATATTTATGGTTGGGGAAAAAAGATGTGTAAAAGTATTGTGCTGACTAATAAAACATTGCCTGTCCAATATATCAAGAAACACAGTCAGAGCTGAAAGGCAATGCAGTTAGTGTGTGAATCAACTACAAATTATTGCCCCAGTGCTCTGTAACACTCATACACAACAGCCTAAAAATAACTTATCTTGCAGCAGTCATTATCATTGCCAACACTTCAGAAAACAGCAGCCCCAGTTGTGTGTAAACAAACAGCAAAAAGCAGAAGAAACAGTGGGGGGGAATAAAAGACAACGTACAGATGTAAATTCATCGGGGTGGGGATGACTCATGAAAATAAGTGACTGAAATTATTTGGGGAAGGACAATAAGAAGCTTTGAAGCCCTGAGATTACGGAGCTGATGGAGCGAACCGGGGAGGCTGTGTGCTACGGTGGTAATGTAGCACACACTGTGCTGTGCGCCAGCTCTGGTACTCACTCTTCTGAAAAAAAAAAAACATGTAGGGCACAGCTTCATCAACCCCCTGGAGGGATGCAGCCATTACATTCACACAGCTCACCTAGTGGACAGAGGGACAGGACGGGGTCTTTGTTCCGGAGCGAGTTCATCCTTGTCTCAAGTCTATACCCTCCATTCAGTGGCCATCTGTCACCGGGAGATCACTAAATATGTGCTTCCATGAAATGTAATAACTGCTGTAACTTATATATAAATATTTTACTTCAAAAGACATATGCTTCTATCTCAATATGCTCATTAATGGTTCTCTTATCAAGATGCTCAAAATAAGGCTGAGAATAACTGGGACCGCTGCACGATTTGATATTCAGCTGAGGGTTTATTAAATGCACCTCAGCACATCGTGCTCCTGCACTTTCCTAAAGAAGAGAAACATCTGCTTTACTCGCTGTACCAGTTAAATATTCTGGTATGCAAGCAGACAGGAGCCAAAGCGATCAAATATTACCCGACAATATTTTGAACTCAAGCCTGATGCTGATTCAAATCCATGTTGCAAGAACCAAGATTTCCCATGTGAGTGTGTTTGTGTCTGCCTGTTAACAAAATACCTAATCAACCACTGACAGAAACTTAAAGAACCTTAGAGAAAATAAAACTCTTAATGCATATATTTTTGTGTCTTTCTGATTCAAGATGGCTGCTACTGCCAACTGGAAACGATAAACAAAAATGGTCATAAGTCAATACATTTTACAGATGTTTAGACGTTGGTTTGTAGTAGCTGAAAATTATCTCCAAAACATACTGAGTACTAACAAATCACAGAGAACCTTTCTTTACAAAGTTGCCAGGAACTTTTTTGCGTCAACCCAGTCTTTCTGTTAGCAAAAATATCTCATGAACCACTGGAACAATTTTAATAAAACTGTAAGAAAACAGTTATTGTATTTGCCTCTACAACGGATTAGCCAACTAAATCTAAGATGGCTGCTACAGCCAACTCACCTGGAAAACCCCCAAATGGCTCTAATCCCATCAGTTTTACAGATGTGCTAAAATCTCATGTGGTTGTGTGTGAAAGTCATCCACAATGCATATTCTAGATATTACCCATCGTGTGAGATCTTATTTAGAACTTTATCAATAACTGTAGGAGTCAAGCCTTCTTTATCTGTTAGCAAAATACTGTACTGTATCTCACAAACTATTAGATAGATCTTATTGAAACTCTCAGAAAGTAAAGAATGGATCTACAATACCCTGATGCATGCTGATTTTTCTTTGTTTTGTTTTGTTTTTTTTTAATGTCCAGAGGACCAGACTTAGCTTTTTTAAATGGATCTACAAGTTTTGAAGTCATGACCACTGCAACTCATCAACAATAACCAATGCAAAAAAGGTCATAACTCAGTCAGTTTTGCAGATATTGAGCTAAATTTTGGAGTGGTTGTTGACAGTCATTACAGCACACATCTGAACTCATTATTGCATGAGATAGCAAATAATGTTGTTTTTAAGGTTCAACCAAAATGGCTGCTCTCACATGTAAAGCATGTAGTGTCCTTCAAGGATTTCTAGGCCTATCTACAAATGAATTTTTGTTATTGCTATTTTCTTAAATCTTAATTCGTACATTGGAGCTTGAAAGGAGCACTAGTCACAGTTTGTCAGGACTCCACGCATAAGCAAAAATGACAGGGTACGTAATGTACAAGCAACCAAACAAAAACGAACAAGAATCATTTAAGACAAGAAAAAGGTTTATAAGCTCTATCGTCCAGATAGATAAATTACAAAAAGGGTTAAATCATGTCATCTGGACAGTTTCGTTCTGGGAGAAACGTTTTGTCATTCATCCGAAAGACTTCATCAGTCTGACGCCTGCCAACCCAGATCTGACTCATAAATAGCACCTCCTTCTCAGGCTGTTTCTGTGAGTAGCAAGTTGGCCATCTGGCCTAAAACATTTGATTTTTACACATGATGATTGATTGTTTTGGAGGGATGGTTCCATTTTTGCATGTACAAAGCTACTTTCTGGGAATTCCAAAGAAGAGCTTGACACACATCAAGAAGGTGCTACTTATAAGACAGATCTGGTTTGGCAGGCCTCAGACTGACGAAGTCTTTTGGATGAAAGACGAAACGTTTCTACCAAAAAGAAACTGTCCAGACGACATGATTTAACCCTTTTTGTGATTTAGGACTAGAAGATCACATTTTAAAAAAAAAGTAAACGGAGCTGTGGATCTGGATCAGCAAAAGACTGCAAGTAGTTTTACAACTTTTAAAGTCTCTGCAGCACTCTCTCAGTGTCTCAAACTCCAAAAACTACAATTCAGGATCATAAGACTTTAATTGTTATGATTACACAAAAAACATAAGAACATTACAACATGCATAAGCAGACTGTACGAACACAATGATTGTAATTGTCTTAAGAGACGATTAAAGTTGCAGGTAGAAAATGAAAAAACTGGCTTCAACGTTGTGAGCATACCCAGACTGGGAAACCACAAAAAGAAAAGAGATACCGGTAGCTGCACATTATAACCCTCAAGTTAGCAGGAGAAGGAAGCCCTTAGCCACTCCCCCCTCCATGCTCCAATAACTGTACACATCCACTGGAGAAGGAGCAAGGTCTTTGTTGCATCTTTAGGAAACCAGAATCACAAGCAAGCTGAATGGTTTTAGTAGATAACAACAAATTTGACAAACGACAGTAATAAATGGATATGATGTAAGACTTATCAGAAAAGCCTGCCTGTGATAACAGAATAAGGGGTTACAACATAAAACCATCACACCACACATTTAGTCACTGGGTCACTTTGATGCTTTTTATAGCTCCACTGGATTAGTTATTTTTACTGCTCGTATGCACCAAATGTCAGCCCAGGACTTCTATGACAAACTGTCAATAACCACTAACTATACTGTGCATATCCAAACTATTGATAAAACTAGGATGTAAACAAGCAGCCATAGTTAGGAACATGAAATAAGCTTTTAGAAGCTGTATGAACAAGCTAAAGGCCTAATACTATATGAAGGAATGCACATCATCTGCCATGCTTTATACCAGAGATTATCTTGTGATGAGAAGAGATGGAGTTGTAGTCCTTTTGGTCAAACCGTATAAATGACCAACCTCGTGGCATTGTGAGAACCTGCAAGGTTCAAGGTTGCTTATTGTCATTCACATTGCATGTGGTACATGAGGTGGAGCAAAATTGTGTACTGAAGGTCCCAGTTACACCCAAACATAGCAAAAATGTAAAGTATAAAAAGAAACAGTATACGAGTATCCAAGATACACACTAAACAATAATAATGTAAAATAATACAGTGTATTAAACAGCAGCCTGAACAAGAGTCTGTTGTGAGCAGATGGGTATAAATATAGCAGCTCAGAGGCAAGAAATCAGCAGCATTTGGTATGTTGGGTATACATGTTGCATGTTGGTATACATGTTGCTTATATACCAACAGCATGTTGGTATATATGCAACATGGACGGACAGAGACACATCCTGAGCTTTGCAGCACTTATACTGACAGATGTGGGGAGGGGGAGCAGAGACAAAGCCACACACAGTTTTGGAGCAGGGCAGAGGAGAGAGACAAACATCTCAGCCGCACGTTGCCTGTACAGTTTTTGTTTTTGTTTTTTTGGGGGTGGGGTGAGTCAGACAAACATGAGCCATGCGCTGTTTGTACCGACAGTTTTCAAGTGTGTGTGTGTGTGTGGGTGGTGGTGGTTGTGTGTGTGTGTCAGCGTGAGTGTTCAGCATGAGGGAAGAGGCTGCTTTTAGGTTTTCAGCTAGTGCAACTGCATTGCGAGCTGCTAGTTTAGCGTTACGTCAGTGCTGACAGGTGGTTGGAGCGTTGGGTAGGCGGGGAGCTCGGTTCTGTTGACGGGGCGGGGTTCCCCGCCTATATAATGGTAGGGAAAACACTAGAATACATGTTGGTATGTCGCTATACATGTTGCATGTAGACCAAGTGTATGTTGGTAAAGACTATAAAAATGACAAATTAATGTCTGCATTGGCTAAGGTTGTTTAGCTGTGGTGCCCAGCTTCAATTGGGTTGACTTCAAAAGTTAATAATTTGTTAGTGTACATTTACTGATTACTTTATGTAAGTTTCATTAAAATCCATCCAATGATTCATGGGTTATTTTGCTATCAAACAGATACAAACACCCATATCCATATATCTTATGACTCTTAAGAATCAAGACCAGACTCTGTGGTTCCCAACTAGAAGTACTCTGTAGTGGTGCCTGGGGACAGTGCACAGCAAGCAGGACACGACAAAAACAGTAAACTGCAGAAAGTGTTTTGTTTACGGTGTGTCAAGTATAGCCCATCCTTCATATCACAGTTGTTTTGTTGATATCAATGTTATGTGCATCTGTATATCTCAGCAATATCCACAAGCACGTGAGCAGCAGCATGCAGGCCAGCAGAAAAAAAAGAGTTTGAATCAGCCACCGTAACCAGCATACAGACTCGGTCACACTGATATCCCCAGAGGATTACCTGCTCTATTCACACATGGTCTCACTCTGTCAGTTTTCAGATTTATTCTGGGAAGATATCTGGATAAATGCCAACATAAGTCCAAACCAAATGCTGTGGACATTTGCATTCTTGAGTGCACTCTCTCTTCAGGTGGGAAGAAAAAAAATACCTGGAAAATTTCATGGCTCCAGCAAGTGTGTGAAAACAGCTAAAGACGTAACATTTTCTGACTAAGCTGTACCCACTCATTAGAGTGCTTCAAGTTCGGCTTTGTTTAGGAATTTCAAAGTTCACGGCGGTCTAAAACCTTATGAAGCAATCATGCAGGCAGATTATATGTTTGCAGTGCAAAAGCCAGAAATCAGCCGTATTGATAACCTGCCTACCATCAAGGAAGAGAAGCATGAACATGATTGCTGCTTTTTCTTAACCCTAATCAACAGCAAGGTGTCGGAACGTTGCTGTGGCCTTGGATTGTATTTACAAGCTAAAACTGATCCTGAAATTTAGATTCATGTAACAGGTTGTTCTGACTATGGCCACCTACTTGGAAAACAGTAACATTTGCACATGTGCATGTGGCGTTAACACAAACCTGGAAAAAGAAGCCATGTGGGAGAAGTTGAATGGGTTTTAAAACCTACTGTATTTTTCACCGTATAAGTCGCAACTTTTCGCATAAATTTGCAAGTCCTGCAAAGTTATACACCAAAGCGACTAATATACATTTTTTTCCCCATATTTTTTGGCTGAGCTCTAACAATTTAATTCACTCTGACATAGAAAATATTGAACATTGTCAGCATTGTCAGCCACTAGAGGGCCCTCGAGCAATATGGTAAGCCAAGTGTCTCATTAATAGGTAAAAGTGGCTATTAATGAGTAACTTGTCTTGCCAAACAGAGTCACCTTCGTCTCGCTCTGGAACTCCTGGAGCAAATGTCAAATCAGCTGCATTTCACCGTGCCACCCAGGTGAAATGCAGCTGATTTGACCAATATAATGCATTTATTAAGGAAAAGTTAAACAGAGACACACTTTTACTATAATTTTGAGCAAACAGATAATTGTTTTTAAGTGTTAATCTTGTTAAATTATTATTAAAGTCCTCCCGTGCATGCTCCTGCGGCCGCCATTTGGCAGCAAATCGATGTTTGGCACAACACAGACCCCCGTTTCTGGGTCGTTAGCAGTGACACATAACAAATGCAACATGTCAGCAGTGATGCATACATAATACAGTAGATGTGATGTATACGGTAAAGCTATTTATTTTTGTTTTTTCCCACTTTATTAGACATATTTGGACTGAAACAACTTATATGTTGGTGCGAAGTGTACGGCGGAAAGTACGGTAACCGTGCTGTTAGCCCCCGCATGAGGCAGTGAGTGCTCTCTAGAAGTGCGGAGCAGGAACTCTAAACTGTGAGTTCATGTAAACTTCCACCTCAGATGTTCAGCTGCAGAGCACCTCCAAGGTGCCTGCAGTACACATGAGACCATCTGTCATGTAAATGAACCTACTAATCAAATGGAGAATAAAAAGACTGTTGTACAGGAAATAATCAAGCTGGCATGTTGTGACAATGTTTTCCCATTAGGATCAGTCTATAAATAGGAGGTAGACTAAAATAAAACATCAAAATGGATCTATTACATGTAAAAAACATTACTGTTAGGTGGATGTTGTTGGATAAATAAGCAATAAGTGGAGTAACATGAGACTGAGCCAAGAAATCTGCTTCCATTGTGGTTTCAATTTTATATGATCAGCTTACACAACTTAGATGCCGAGGTTTTATCTGTCTGGACTTAAGAGATAAACAGCTATTCGCCAATTGTTGCTTAAGGAAGCAAACTTGTTATTTGCAGTCTGTTGATAATTTTGGGCGATAGTGCTTGAGTGGAGATAAGGCTGTTGCAAAGACAGTGATATATTAAAAAGGACGACTTCACTAGAATTAAATAAGAGAGGAACCTGCAACTTTTAGGCAAACTTGAATTTTATATTAAACGAAACAAAAGACTATACAAAAAAAAAAAAAAACAAGAGAACTGATTTTCACATAGAGTTAAATTTACAGTACTTTGTAAGATGTTCCACATTGTGTAGTAATTTGAGCATGTTTTGGTGCTTTATGATTTTGTATGTTTTTATTTTATTTCATCCATCCATCCATCCATCCATCATCTCAGCTTATTCCAAAGTCGGGTCGCGGGGGCAGCAGCTTGAGCAGGGAGGTCAAGACATCTCTTTCCACAGCCAACTCTTCCAGCTCTTCTGGGAGGATTCCAAGGCATTCTCAGGCCAACCGAGAGACATAGTCTCCCCAGTGTGTCCTGGGTCTTCCCCGGGGTCTCTCTCTCTCTCTCTCTCTCTAGGGAGGCACCCAGGGGGCATTCTTACCAGATGCCCGAACCACCTCAACTGGCTCCTCTCGACGTGGAGGAGCAGCGGTTCTACTCCGAGTCTCTCCCAGATAACTGAACTTCTCACCCTATCTTTAAGGGAGAGTCTAGCTATCCTGCGGAGAAAACTCTTTCAACTGCCTGTATCCGTGATCTCATTCTTTCAGTCACTGCCCAGAGCTCGTGAACATAGGTGAGGGTAGGAACGTAGACCGACCAGTAAACAGAGAGTTTTGCCTTACAACTCAGCTCTCTCTTCACCACAACAGCAGATGCTGCAGATGCTGCACCGATCCGTCTGTCAATCTCACGCTCCAGTCTTCTCTCACTTGTGAACAAAACCCTGAGATACTTGAACTCCTCCACTTGAGGCAGAAACTCACCCTCGACCTGAAGAGAGCAATCCACCCGTTTCCGGTTGAGGACCATGGCCTCAGATTTGGAGGTGCTGATTCTCATCCCAGCCGCTTCACACTCAGCTGCAA
>JARVGQ010000390.1:27526823-27540760 GCA_031762355.1 Hypsolebias martinsi | reverse complement strand
TTGTAGAAGAGAGGCTCTCAGACAGTTTCACAGACAAGACAAAGCAAAAAGCAAAGCGGAGACCGAGAGGAGACGTCCGCCCTTGAGAAGAGCAAGTGTTGAAAGAATATACAGAACTGTATAAATACAAAACTAACCACTGGTAACTAAAAATAATTTAAAAAAAAAACAAGTTCAATACAGTAAAGAACGTCACCACTGAAAAGTTCTCCTCCTGAGTAGATCAGTGGTTCAGTTATAATGGCAAAACACTTTTATTTCACAAAAGACAAGGATTAAGATTATATGCTAAATTTAACATGTTTATTCTCAATATGGCAGCAAACATATGAATATACTGGTGTGAGATGATGTCCTTATATGTTGTCACATCTAACCAGCTGCACAGATATGTTGGATTATTAGTCCGTCCTGCTCCAAACATGTAGAATTTCCTCCATCAACTAACCTGCACCCTTAGGACCAAACTGTCAGAAAAATGATCAGAACACCAGAGTCTTTGTTGCTTAGAAGTTCCAGAAAACAGCAGCACGTCCACAAAGTGCTACAAATGAACCAATGAATACGTCGCTATCTTTTAACAGACAAGACCTTCTGTACTGTAAGTCACTTCGTGAGCATTATGGCAAAATTGTAGTTTGTCTTTTACCTTAAAATTGTTATATATTTTTCCTTAAACAGTCAAAAATATCCAGAAAAAGGAAGAAATTAGATTTTTTTTTTGGTTGAAAAATGTGAAAAGAAATCTATCAAGAGCTTACAGCGACGTAAATCAGTCAATGAGTTGCTACTAGTTGATCTTGTAGTGTAGATGCTGTAAGAAAAAGGTAAATTAAACGCCATCAAACGTTTCAGATAACATATTAATTTGATCTAAAATAATATGTAAAATGTTTCCATAAGCTGTGACGTGCTCGAGCTGAGGGTGCTTGTGATTCTTCTGTGATGCCAGCGTGTTGTCGTGTGCAGAGATGTTCCCTGCTGAAGCTCAGTCTGCTCCCCCTGCGGTTCTGTGGTGACAACCTGCACGCTTCAGGCCTCTGCAGAGGGATTAGGCCTAGCGGTGAGTGGAGGGAGGCCTGTGTTCTTAACGTAGGAGTGATCCTCTTCTCTGTTGGTGCCTCTTGTGGGTGGGCTTTCTTTCTCAAGCAGCACTCAACACAAGCCTCAACCACAAAACCTTCCAAGGAAATCTCTTGCCATTTTAAAGAACCTGTAGCTGTAACTTTTACAGTGCCCTGACGTCCAACAGTAAACTTAATGCAGAGAGGGCTTCACAATTCACTTTCTTGTGCTTAAAATTTACTGACAGCTGCAGAGGCTTTCATTCCGGTTGATGTCTCATCACCCCTCTCATCCATCGTCTGGAGTTTAAAATAAAGAAAGGGTAAACTCCAAACACTTGAACGCTAAGCAACCAAAAACAGGCTTTGTCAACAACTCCTGCGGCAAAGTCTCCAAGATCCATTAAAACAGAAATTGGTCTTTTAAACGTTAGACGGTAATCACACGTGGTTTGAGTCCACATGGAGGAATCTGTAAACACCCTGTATGTGGCGTTCACGTCCACATTCTCATCTGTCTTTCTTTTTATATCTCACCGAAATGAAACGCTTGATAATTTTAAAGTTACACGTTCAAGTTAAATTTTTTTTTTAATCCCCAATTTCAGAACTACGTTACGTTTGTCACCATTTCTGTGTCAACATCTGGTTTAAGCCTAATTTAAAGGTTGGTTTTAGTAAGCCACCGCTTGAAGGACTAAGTCATTTGAAGGTTAATGTGCAGGAGATGGAAAAAAGAGCTGCAGAAGGTGAAAGCTGTCCAGGCTCTGGTCAATCAGATTTCTTCTCATCTCCTTCCTCGACTCACTCACTGACCTCATCGTCCTCTTTGATGCAAAGGAGCTATTAACAGTTGAAGGTGGAGTTCAAAATGGTGCCAAGGACACAGAACAACAGGTGACAATCTCACTTTCAATGGGCAAAGTTAGGACATGTTTTTATAGCATGTTTCTTAAATTAATTTAGAAAGTCGTGCACGAGCAGCCTTTTACTTTATTGGGAATAAGCCACGACTCCAACATTCGCCACATGTACTGTACTTGCCACCGTAAACCTTGCACCGCCACATGTGGGGGCCGAGATGGTGTAGGGGCAGGGCAGCCGACCCGAGACCCAAAGGTCCTGGGCTCGATCTCCGGTCGTTGCACATCTTGTGGTGTCTCTGAGCAGGACACCCTATCCACAGTTGCTCCCCAGGCGCTTCCATAGCTGCCCACTGCTCCGTCTGGTGGTGGGGGTGTTACGAGCAGAGAGCCAATTTTGCCATTGTATGGGGTACATACAATGATGACAATACATACATTATTATTATTATCAGTCCAAATACGTCTAATAAAGTGGAAAAAATACATAAATATGTTGCTTCGCTGTATAAGTTGCATCTATTACGCGTCACCGCTGACAACGGACGGTGTTGTGCCAAAAATCGATTGGCTTCCAAATGGCAGCTGCGGGAGCGTGCACGGGAGGACTTTAACAAGACTTCAACAAGATTAACACTTAAAAACAATTATTTGTTGGCTCGAAATTATAGCAAAATTGTGTCTCATTTGAACGTTTCCTTAAAAAATGCACTTTAATGGTCAAATCAGATGCATTTCAAAAGCCAATTCGCAGAAGTGGGAGCGCGCAGATGGATGACTCGCTGTGCATTTTGTTGAAATTTAACAAGATAACCACCTAAAAACAATTATTTGTTTGTTCGAAATTATAGTAAAGGTGTGTCTCAGTTGAACGTTTCCTTAATAAATGCACTTTAATGGCAGGAGTTCTGGAGCGAGCCGAAGGTGGCTTGGTATGGCAAGACAAGTGTCTCTTTAATAGCCACTTTTACCCATTATGAGACACTTGGCTTGCCATAACAGTCGAGGGCCCTCTAGTGGCTGAAAATGGTAGTGTTCAATATTTTCCATATCAGAATGAACAAAATCATCAGATCTCAGCCAAAAATTGTTCTAAATATGGGGGGGAAAAACAAACAAAAAAAAATTGTCGGTTCGCTGTAAGTCACAGATATGCTAATTTATTTTAAAAAGGAAACTGCGACTTATGCAGTAAAAATGTTGGTAGTTGTGTAAATGTTGCTTCATCAACCAGACTGAAGCTACGATTCTTTTCAACATATTCTAAGATGAATTGGGATGCGGGAGTCAGAACAGAAGATGAGCTCAGGACTGGGAACCCTTCATCTGAAATTCGTCCTGACAGAATGGTGCGTTGAGATTCTTCAGTCTTAAAGCGTGGACGTCGGAGTCACTGCTCTTCACGGCAACACAAGTAGCTCACCTGGGAATATGCAATCTGCATGACTTGTGATGTTTTCAGCGTGTCTCCGTGTGTCTTTAGTGAGGAGCGCCACTCCATACGTCTTCACCACAATATGAAAAGTGATGGCGCTGACGTTTGCTTGAAAAAGATTGCCTCAATATGGAACGCTTGTAATTGTGAAGCTGAAACACCGCCATGTTTTTTTTTTTCATTATTGCTCTTGAGGGGTTTCTTTTGATGCAGGTGAAGTGGTGTCCTGTTCTGTTATTACACCCAGCTGATTGGCAACATAGATACACTCTGGTAGACGAGGTTTATCACAACACAACGCAGCTACGCTGATGGCTGCACGCTCCCACAGGCTAGATGTGCTTATTATGCATCCCATCTGGAGGCGCAGTATTTGCTCATAAAAGCCCAGTCTGGATAACACCCGCTTGAACGCTCACTCTTATCTGATTTCATCTAAAGACTAATGATGAGTTTGCCTTCTAACTTCATTTCCTCTCAGCGTTACAGTGCAGCGTTGTTTTTTCCATTGATGAAGTGTTATAAAAGTATGGAGGAAGCATCTGAGATACATTGGTGAAATGAGGCATCGTCAGCTCAGCTTTGTCTTGATGGAATGGATTTTGTTAAAGTGAGCTGCTGAGTTTAATTCAAACAGACGTCGTCTTTTTTCCTTTTTGATTCCCCCCCCACGTCTTTTATCAAGTATCCATAAAGACCTGGTACAAGTGGCATCATAAGCAGGTGGTTTTTTTAATGCTGATGTTATCTCATCGCTGTGATTTACAGTGAATTAGACAGGAAGTACATATTAAATCAGAGTCCTATTCTCTTTGTAGCATCAACGGTGGAACTGAAGGTGTTTGTGATTCTCTCCATGCACTGTGGTTTAAGAAGCTTCACTTTGACTCTATTACTTGACACTCTTACTCATTTTATCTTTGTATTACTACTTATATATATCACATATCAAAAAGATGATTAAAATTAAGTTTCTGGAAAAATATTTATAAATTAGTTTGTATCAAGATTTTATGTATGGCAAAGTATGATGCGTTATTTACTGTGTAATGTTCTTTGTTGACACCAATGTCTTGAATTAATTGCTTGAATTAATTTTGTTAAAGAAGGGGCAGATATAATACGATTTATATCTTCTTCTGCTTCCTTTCATTTCATGTACTGTTTGGTTTCTTTTATCTATGTGGTGTTGTAAATAGTTTTTTTTTGTGTGTTCTTTTAAACTTGAAATGAATAAATAAAATAAAAAATAAAAAAACAGGCATGGTCATCTGATTCAGTAAGTAGGGGAATATGTAGATATAACACTTTTAATTGTGCCACTTGCAGTTTGGAAGCAACAGGAATAAATGCAAAGACCTCAATGATAGTGCCACCTATAAGGGAACATTTTTGAACATTCTGGGCCTCCAACCCAACCCTAGTTACCATAATGTAAATATCATCCCAAACTTCTAAGCAGATTAGGCTGCAGTATGACTTTTACTTACAAAAGAAAAATAAACAATAATGATTTTTTTTTTTTTTTAACCTACAGTTTCAATAGGGTTCCATGCGCTGCCAGAAGCATGGAAATGCTGCTGTTTTGCCTCCGTGGGCTTGGACCCCTAAAAAGGTGTGTGGTTGTTTTGTGTGTGAGAGAGATATTTTCATGGAAGTGCCAGTTTTACAACAAGCCAGAAATCTGGTTGTGAAAAATCAGGTTTCTGAAAACACAACTGTTAGACTTCATCAGAACCTACAGAAAACCTTTGAATCTCACCAGAATATTAACACATAAGCTCAGGCCTACATCGCACGGACAATCTAAAGTATTTCATCATGATAGAGCCTTTTGTTTAGTTTCACGCATCTACTTGAATAATTGGATGATGCACATCGGGATCAGTCAGATTCATTTGAAAAAGCGACTGATCAATCACACCTTACAATTACTTCACAGCTATTAATCCAAGCAGCGTGTTGCATCTCATAAGAAAGTGAACCCTCTGTTTTTTTTACACTTGTCAGGCACTTATCACATCTGCTAAGCAATTTCCAGGTGTGAACTCAGGAAAAAACTTTGAATGATTCTATGGAAAGAAGAAAAAAGTGCTGTTGAATAATTTTGTTTACCCTATCCTCGTCTGCCTCCATTTCTCGACATTAATCTTTGATAAAATGTAACAATGGGTTTTGCTGCGGGGACTGGCATCCAATAAACATGGAGAACCTCTTGGTGTGAAACTAAATGCGAAAATCTTGAAACCTTTACGGAGCAATCCTGGCATTCTAAAGCGACTTCACCTGCCGATCTAACAAAGGCCTGGCTATCCCCAGACAGGTGAGGAGGAGACGAGGCATAAATGAATGTGCATAAAGCACTTTGCATCACATCATGATTGTTTAATCCTTTCATTCTCACCTGTCAATCATCCTCAGATGCAAACTAATCCCTGAATATTTGTTGGCCATTCCATATTGATACCTTTGACATGACTTGTAAGGCACAACCTCTATTTATAACACAAAATGTTCCTTTTAGGTTTTAAGATAAGCTGTAGTCAGAGGACATTATTCATTTGTAATGTGTGTGACGGTCTGCATTTCCTCAGCCTATAATCTTTGATTGACGGGAGCTGAGGTTATCTCCTCTTTGTGCCCTTTACCAATATTATCGTGCAGATGGCCACAAAAGCACAAAAAAAAAAAAAAACCTTGAATCATACATATACATGATCTTCAAATGCAGGTTGAGAAATATTAAGAAAATGATGTTTTGTGACCTCTGCGTTGCAAAAGACTGTTCCGTATCACATATAAAGAGTGATGGAGGAAATCATTGATATCACATCAAGTGTAAATTAACTCGGGGATGTGCACATATTAATTGAACCTAACAACAGTTATCGAACATCTTCGTGTCTGTTTTGATTCCTGACAGTAGATCTGTTCGCGTCCGCTGATACACGTTGTTTTCCTTTTTTCTCTGATCCTGTCATCCAAGAGCAAACACCCATACTTGTTTGCAGTGAAGCGTCCTCCTTGTTCACCTTCACCTCCTGCCTGTTTTCAGCAATACTCTACGTGATGTTCATACTGTATAGTTTTACCATATTGCAGCAGCGAGCGGTGAGAGGTCACTGGCAGGGTTACGAGCGAAGCCATTGTTACTTGTGAGAAAAATTAACGCTGGTTGGCCTCGTCTCGATTTGGTCCATGAAGCCCGTGCCACCATGGCACCTGCCAAGCCGTGCTTCTTTAAACAAAAAGGCGACCTATTCAACGACTGCATAAGCAGCCAAGTAGGCAGACAACTGAGGCAAAAAAGGGACAAAGAAAAGCACAAGCTGAAGAGAGAGGGCTTTAGAAATAGGAACGTCAGAACGGGGGCTTCTTTTAAAAGTCCTGAATGAACTGAACAAAGTACAAACCCATGAAAAGTTCATATATCTGGTTTAAACCCATTGCTTTATGAACTTTTGTAATCCACATTCAATGAAACCGTTTTTCTTTTCCAACAAGCTTGACCTGTTGTCGTGTCACATGGTTTTGTTTGCTGTTGTTATTTTTGCTCAGATATGAAAAGTACTTAAGACTAATAAAAAAAAAACTATTTTTTTTTTCCTGAGCTATTCTAAAAAGGAAGGATAAAACAGCTGAAAAAATGGTAAGCAATAACCAGAAAAGCAAGCTGACTCACTTGTTCGCTTAACAACTTCAGGCATCATCAAACATCCGAGATGTTATATTGCACCTTCAACTTTTATGAGCGCTGCTCAGAAGAGAAAGAATTAAGGTGATCGACTTGCCATGTAAGAGAAAGTGGAAAAACACTAGTAGTTTCTCAACCATACGCCGATATCTTCAAGTCACAGAGTGCTCTGGTTTCTGAAAGCCTGTGCTGCCAATTCCTTATTTGAAACCTGAACAAGTCTTTAACAATGCCTCTCTCTGTGATCCAAGGGAAAGGAGAAAATCTATTATCGATTTCCACCTGGTTTAGGTAGAAAAAGCCCTGATAGCGATGCTGAATAGCGCTACAGTGCACTGCGCTATAGCTTGCACATTAATAGCTGGAGGATAGTGTGAGGGGGGGCACATCAACAAAGCCTTTGACTACTCCACCGCACCATCTGCACATGCTGAATATTTAATTGTCAATAGAAGCGCTTAAGACCAGCAATCAAGAAAAGAAAAGATAATACGCATCATGAAGAGCTTGTGCGACAGTTCCTGCATGATTGGTATATGGCTTATTTCTTAATTCACCATTGTTTCAGGACTAATTGTGACAATTTCTGCGTGCATGCAACACAATAAAGATATTTCTGAATCACTCATGTCATTCAGGCTCATTCAACGACAAATGCAACAAAAGAACTCTGACTTATAATTCAGCCAGTAAGTGTAATTTATCACTGTCAGCTGGAGGTCACCATTCATTTCTTTAAAAAAAAAATCAGTCTGGCAAATAGCTGCCTAATCACTCAAAAATAAAACTTGACTCTATACAATAATGTGTACCAGCAAAGACATTGTTCTTTTCATCCTCAAATATGCTTTTCAACCAACTGCAAACACCGTCAGCAAATGCACATTTTCAAATGTGGAAGAGACGCCAAAACAAGATGCTTTTTCGACAGATAATGCATTGAACAGGCTACGATTTAATTAAACCCACTGATAAAATGCCATTAAGAAACAATCAATGCAGTTGATTTAACAAAATTTGCAACTGAAAACCACTATGACAAGGAATAAAGAAAAGAAAACTGAAGCCAATAACAACACAAATAAAAATATTAAATTACTACAGAAACTCCTGTAATATTTCTGAAAATTCCCTCCAAGTCAAGTACTTCCATCTTTAACTGGTTTGGTAAAACAACATGGTCAATGTGAGGAAATCAGACCCAAATTAAATGCTTGCATCTGTTTGTAAAAGCTGTGTGAACTCACAAAATAAGCTCAGCTAACAACCTGAAACATAATTGTTTTCTAAGAGCTTTGTTAGTGACCAATTTATTCTTACCTTAGGCTGGGAGCGACGGGGAAAGGCAACCTTAGGATCAATCTGAAAATGAGAAAAGAATAAGACAATTGGTGTTGATAGAAACATAGAGAGCAACATCGAACAGGCGATCTGCTGAATGTGGTCAGGAATTTATTTCAATTAATTTAAGAAAATCATGCAGAAATGTTAGTGGACTGTCTATATTACTTCACTTCAAGTACAAGGAAGAGTCAATGTAACTTCTAACTTAAAGCTTCTCTCACATTGGACTAGGTTAAACGTTAAAAGGATGACACAAAAATGCTTGGTCTGTATGATGTTGCATGAATTAAGTGGAAAATATAAAATAAGAGAGCCATCTTCACCCTGCTGAAGATCACTGTGAACAAAAGCTACTAGCTACTGAATAATGTTTCTGAGTAACTCAAATTAATTTTAACATTCTGGGTTTTAATGAAAAACACTGTGTTGAGAAAAAGAAAATTATTCCATCTCAGCATGATAGGCTAATCCCATAAATAAATGCATAGTATCATGGCACCATTGGCTCCCTGTCCAATTCAGAATTGAATTCAAAATCTTACTTCTAACCTACAAAGCTCTCAACAACCTAGCTCCATCTTATACTACAGATCTTATTGTTCCACATTTTCCCAACGGAGCACTTCGCTCTCAGACTGCAGGTTTACTTGTGTTTCCTAGAGTTTCCAAAAGCAGAATGGGAGGAAGATCTTTCAGTTATCAGGCTCCTCTCTTATATTTCCTTAAATGATTTGTTAAAATTAACTAGTTTTCATTTTTTAATTATTTCTATCTTTACATGTGATTCTTGACCTGCCATTGTGTATCTGTTCCCTCAAAGACAGCTGGTCAAAGCAAATGGCCGCTTGTCCTGAGCCTGGTTCTGTTAAAGGTTTGGTTCCTTATGAGGGAGTTTTTCCTTTCCACTGTTGCCTTCATGTTTGCTCAAGATGAGAGTTCTGCGATGGAGTTCAACTCAAAGCGGTCTGCTCCTCGGACAAATAATGTTGTTAACTTACTTTATATGAATGTTTCTGTTCAGTGCCCTGAGAGATGACTTCTGCTATGACTTGGTGCTATATAAATAAACTGAAATGAGTTGTTTGTTCTTGTTTTGTCCTAACTGATGGAACTATACATTTGGAAATATCCCAATAAATTATTTAAAAATGAACTGATGGCCCTATGTAAGGACATCCATAAGTACATTAGGAACTAAAAGAATGGTAGCTAGGCAGCAAAGCAACACAGAGTACATTTTACCCAAAAAAATGGTGCAATAATTAAAATAACTGTTTCTTTTAAAAAGGACTTGAAGTAAACATTTCATGTGAAGAAACACAAACTTTCCAGAGGTTCGGTTTACAGTTCCTCCATGCAGAAGTATTGAACAAGTAATGAAAGATTAAAGAAACAGTTCACAGAGAAATGGTGTGCTGTAACTCTACGTGCTAATGGAAGCTTTATGAACAAACTCAGAAAGAGTTTAGTTCTGACCAGAACAATAGCCTAATGAATAATCCAAGCAGGGACAAGACCTAAGTGAATAGTTGCCAACTTAAAAGAACTCCTATCACAAGATCACCATAGCGGTTCATGCATTTGCTGATTTTGTAGGGTTTCTGGGGTCTTGTCATATATGTTGTGTTTTTCCTCATGTTTGCCTGTCACCCCTCAGCATTTCTCCTCCTGTGTTCCAGCACTGTCGCACCTGTGTCTGATCCTAATCCCCACAGGTGCCTTTCATTTCACCTCGTTAGTGTCTGTGTATAGTCAGCCCCTTGGTGTCTTGTCGGTGTCTCTGGATTGTCCTTGTTCTAAGGCTTCATGCGCTGTACCCCTGTGCGTCCTCCTAGAAGTAAGTTTGCTGCCCTGAAAGCTTTTTGTTTTGTTTATTGAGAAAATAAACGTATTACTTATTTTAATGGAGTCTCTCAGCGTCTTCCTGCACGCTGGTTCCAACACTCAGACGCAGACCATGTCAGATTTATAAACCTTTATATTGCTGTCAATTATGCATTCTAGTTATTTTGGTAGGAACATGATATTCCTGCTGGACCAGGGGTGTCAAACTCACTTACAAAAGGGGGACAAAATTAAAACCTTTTTCACACTAAGAGCCAATTTCTACATTAACTCAAGTTAGAACATCTTTTCTTGGTTGCAGGTTCCTCAACAAGAGTTTGGTCTCATCTGATGTTCTCTGTTGCACTTTTGACATAATAATACAAGATTACTGAAAAAAAATTAAGTGAAAAAAGTATTTTATATTTAACATATCATCTTGGGGGCCAGATAAGATGTCAACAAGGGCCACATTTGGCTCCCGGGCCTTCAGTTTGACACATGTGCTCTAGAGGCACTAGAAGTGCTACAACTATGTAGATATTTCTGCCACTGTTAGCATCTGCAAATAATGCCATAGTTTTACAAAACAACAGTGTAAAACTAAATTGATGAGCATGTGAAGGTTTTTACAAGTATGAACTGCTATAATGTTTTTGAGATTTAAATGGTTTTAAGCTGGTAACAATCCACTTTGGTCTTGGCCCCACTATGACCTGTTAGCTCATGAATCCAGTCAGAATTAAACCATTTATCTAAACTGTGGTTGTTCAAAGACCAACAGGTGAGATAATTATAGTTATAACATTTTTATAGAAGCCCACTTCAAAAAAACTAAACTATGGCTCTTTGTTGTACAAAGAAGTCAGACATCTTATTTACATTATTTTATAATTTATTGTCCTTTGTGTGGAAAGTCTACTTATAAATAGAATCATACTCACTCAGAAAGAATAAAATATACAAACAGAAATTATTACAGGCTTTAAGATTATTAAAGCGCAGTCAATTTGTAATTTTGCGTTTTTAATATTTATATTTAACCCACTATAATACTAATTTGCTAACGCTACACAATCAGCGGGTAATTCAGTCTTGTAAAGTTGAAAACCACGTCAAAAACGAGCACTGCGTTTCAAGTTGGCTGAAATATTGCAATTACATTTTGAGTGCACATGAATGAGCCAACTAAGCTGTATTAAAAACACCAGGAGTGGACATTTTATTTTGCTTTTGTTCAGTTTGACATAGCATATTTCCCTAATTTCCAACTATCGGGTAAGGGTTATGATAAATTTTCGCAAACAGCAGGTTGGGGCCAGGTTTCTGGGTAGCTTGATATCCCACACAGCCATGCTGCAGTCAAGATTTCAACAAAACAAATGGCTAACAGCACTTAAATGTTGTAGGATTTAATTCTATTAAATCCATTCATGCTCATTTGTAATCTTAGAAAGCACTAACAGACCTCAGCACCAGGTGCATTAATTTCTACAATAAAACAGACTATTATTTAAATTCAGTGTTGACCTACTATCTAACATGGCTCCTTATAAATTATCCAGGTAGACAGATTCGCCCGTAACCAGTTTGATTTCAGGTGAGAATTGTCACACACTGAGCCTAGGTATTTTAAGAGAAATGGTCAATATCAGTGACCTCATTACTTTTACTTGTAAATTATCTAAACCTCACATTCATCCCACTAAAACATGCCCTTTATAAACCACATTTACATCTATGTACAATACAGAGTATGTCCTCAGATGAAAATACCCATGCAAAATGGATTAGTAGTCAAGAAACTTATATATTCAAATCAATCCCCCACTGGTGAGAGGAGAAAAGTAGTGAGGCGGCCAGCCACGCCAGTGTTCTGCTGGCCATGGTCATGCCAGACACTTGCTTTTATTTTAGACAGGAATCGCTGATTGAATATGACAGGAAGAAAATGAGAGTCTGAGGCCGGTGACGCCTCCAGATATTGCCAAATAACCGAGAGGATGCGTCAGATCAGCCTGTTTCTCCATCTTGTGCTTGTTATCTCATTAGCTTCATTTTCCTCGTTAATTTTACTGGTATGAAGGTATGTGGTGGTGGGGGTTCTCATCAACCTTGCACTTACAGTGAAAGGCAGTGAACTGCCTCAAACAGCAATGTCACCCCAAAATGTCCTTGCCTGAATACAAATGAATCTGCGGATGGACAACAGGCTTTTCGCTAATGCTGTTCTTCATTTTTCACCGTGAAATACGTATAATTATCGTATGAATTCTCAGCTTTTGTGAGATTTACTCCTTTAGCGCAGATGGATTTATTTAAGAAAATGATAATGTACCCTGCTGGGGAAAACAATTGGAAGAAAAGACACCATCTGCATGGATCAATTAAGCCATTGAGACTGACTGCATTTTAATTTGTTTGAAGGGAATCCATGATGTGCAATGTCACTGTCATCTTTTCTGCCAGTCTCACTTATTATCGTTATCGTTCTAAATCAGGTCAGAATGAGAAATGAATTCAATAACACCTGGGCACGGTAACCCCGCTTGTAATAAATTTCATTTAAAGATTTGTTTTAGCACTTAGCCCCAGGCATAACCAATTCAAACTCAATTATTTTGTGCACACTGTTTGAGCAAAGACAACACATTATGCTCTGAATACCAAAGTCCCGTAGTTGGTAATGTGTCTTAATTTTCTAAGCTTATGTTTAATATTAAAAAAAATCCCCACAAAATCTTATTTTATCACACAGCATAAACTAATTGTTTTCTGTCTTGCTGAGAATTTCTTTTCACTGTGAAGATTTCAGTTTTTCTACAAAGGAACACTTAAACACAGCAGCAATTAATGTCACTATTCTGTCAGTTTAACATATTAAGATGTATTACAAACAAAATAACTGCATCCACAAAATCACATTAAAATGATGCGCCTACATGTTTAATACAGACTAAGACCAATGCACCTGAATTTAGGGGGCTAGATAGCAAATTGTTCAAGTTCAAGGTTCTTTACTGTAATTCGCATCACATGTGGTACATGAGGTGGAACGAACTTGTGTACACAAGGTCCCAGTTACACCTAAAAAAAACTAAACTATAAAGTATAAAAAGAAACAGTATATAAGGGTTTAAGACATACACTAAACACTAATAATGTAAAATAATAGTGTATTAAACAGCAGCCCAAACATGAGTCCATAGTGATTAGATGGGTATGAATGAATACAGCCGCATTATAGCAAATTATAATTAGAAATTAATCATTTTCATACATACAGCAATTATATATGCATACACATACAATTATACATTGCATACATATACAATTATAATTATACATACATACATACAATTAATTATACATGCATGCACATGCAAATATAATTATACATACATTCACATACAATTATATATGCATACACGTGCAATTATAATTGTACATACATACGCACACATACAATTATGCATGCATACACATGCAATTATAATTATGCATACATACACATACAATTATACATGCATACACATACAATTATACATACATACACATACAATTATACATGCATACACATACAATTATACAAGCATACACATACAATTATAATTATACATAAATACACATACAATTATACATGCATACCAATACAATTATAATTATACATACAAACACATACAATTATACATGCATACACATCAAATTATACA
>JARVGQ010000390.1:27466673-27481126 GCA_031762355.1 Hypsolebias martinsi | reverse complement strand
ATGTATGCTGGCGGTGTTTTAGGTTGTAAATAAGGCGTTTAAAAAGACGTGACGGCCGCCATGTTGGTTTTTAGTTTAGTTTTCGGCCGAACTGGGAGCCGGTCCCGGTAACTGGCTTTTTCTGTATCCGGCCGGGCCGGTAGAACGGAACTAAGCCGGATACCGGGGACTACCTGTATATACATATACAGTATACATACAGTACATATAAAGTATACATGAGTGTATATATATATATGAGGAATAGATGCTTTCTAGTTTTTATTTTGATTAACAGTAGTTTTCTCAAATGATTGGAGTGGCCAAAGATTAATCTATGGGGGCCAAAGACACCATTGGCCACCCCCGTGCTCCTCCATTGCACCTGCTCCTGCACAAAACTGCTCCTCCACTCTCCAGAATCCATCTCTCTGCTCTGTCTTGAACAAAACAAAACAAAAAACTCCCTCTGTTCTTCACTGTGTAACTCCTACTCACTTGAATATCTTAAAGCAACAACATTAAGGTATATGTTCAATTCCTGTCCAGAAAAACTTTTGTCTCCAAAACTACAAACATTCACTATTCAAACCCCTCAGGGACGGTGGACATCAGTGTGCCTCTTTTCTTTAAATTAAATATTCTGGCACCGATTAGGCTCTTGGATTTTAGCTGCGCACAGAGCAGTAATGGATCTTTAACGTTAACAGTATGGAAGGCTTGTTTCTGCCACGCCTCCCACTCAAACACCTTGTTCTTTTTGTTTTCATCCTCTGGGCCAGCAGATTGTGCAGAAAAAGAAACAACGTGTTCATGCTTTTGAATGGACTCAAACAGGAGTCTGCAGATCTTTGAGCATAGACAGTTTGTGAAGCACTTGTTAAATGTTTCATTAAATCACTAACTGTGTGACTGCAGCAGGGTTACAGAAATGAAGAAATTTTAAAGTAATAGTTCATACATTCTTTTCTAAAGTGGAATTTTCTGGAAAGGTTGTGCACAATAAATATTTTACCTGTTGAACTCTTGAGTTTGGAGTTGAAATTTGCCATGACTGATGATCTAATGGTTAGTCTGAGTGGACCCAAATTGCTGCCATCTTTAAACAATCAAGAATTTTACATATTTTACAACTTGCCGTCAGTTTGGGATTAAGTGGCTAATTTGAAAGATATAATTTTCTTTCAGGAAGTGCCCCCAGGCAACGCTGGAAGTGCTAGAGCTAGCTGCTGCTGTCACTGTTTGCACTTTGAACAACCAAGTCATACTTTTGTGAATCAAAGGCCCAGCATTTCTTAAAGGAAAACATGTTTTCTGCCAGTAGTCATGATGACATGTTCGAAGTACACTGTGTGGATGACTCTCAGCTACTACATCACATTCCAACTAAATATCTGTAAAACTGACAAGAGTGAGACATTTTGATGGTGATTAACTTTGATGGTCATTTTAAATTGGATCGTTTCTAAAAGTTCATGGTTCATGAGATATTTTACTAACACTCAAACTAGGTACACTCTTAACAATTAATGCTAATGTGTAGCCCTCAGATTATATGTTGTGATCAACTTTGCTATTAATTACCACAACAAAATTTAGCTGAATACATGTACTTGTAAATTTGACTGATTTGCAGCCATTTCTGTTGCCTAGGTGGAGTTTGCTGTGCCAGCCATCTTGAATTTAATTGCCTCCAGAAGTTAAACTGTTATTTGGGGTAAAGAAGTAATTATTTCCTGAAAGTTTCATTAAAGTTAAACCTGTGGTTCATCAGATATTTTGTAAACTACAGGCAGAGCTGACTGGAAACAGGTAACGGAAAAACTTTAAACCATCAAATCCTGTGTTTGGATCAGTTTCAGGTACTACCACACCAACACTTTAGTGTCATGTGGCCGAGGTGTGCCCAGGTGAGCTGGCAGTGGCGGCCATCTTGAAATGACTTTGTAATCTGAAGGTTTATAAAACAGAGTTCAAATGAGCCACCACAAAATTTCCGAGTTGTTTAAACTCGTTTCTCGTCCTTATTTAGCTCTCTGTCAGCTCATACCTGCAAACTCAGAAGGGATGAAAAAGGTGACAAACCTAGCACCTGCCCCACCTTTAAGATTACTGTATATTATTTTTTAACATGTATAAATTAAGCATTCTGGTACACTCCAAAGAGAAAATTAGATGAAAAGACAACATGCTTCAGGTAAAAATTTACAAAGTAATTGGGACATACATATGAAAGCTGGCATCAACAAAAAAATAAACAAACAACAGCAGCAAGCCAAATACAGCTAACAGCAAAAACTCATTCCCTAAATGTTCTGGCCTGGAAAAACCTTTCAAGGGCCTGTTCCCGCTGCTTGTCCATGTGCCTCTTTTGTGCCCACTGGCGTCAGAAGCATTTGTAATGTGGAGGGGAGTGGTGGCGCAGAGGTTAGAGAAGATGGGCCTGCGATTGGAAAGTTGCAGGTTCAACTCCCGGTACTGTCAACATCAAAATGTGGACTTGCCTCCACCTTTATTTGCCTCACTATGGGCCCCTGAGCAAAGCCCTTAACCCCCACCATCTGCTCCCTAAACAGGTCTCTCTTGAAAATGAGTTCTCGTGACTCAATGAGACTACCTGGATAAATAAAGGGTAAATTTAATAAATAAATAAATTGTTTCATTTTGTTTCAGAAACAAAATGAAACGTAATTTTCTTCTTTCATTGCACTTTGGAAATAAGAAGGAGCAACGTAATGAAAATGGAAAGAAAGAAATTAAAGTATTGACCCCATCATGCTAGTATTGATGCAATACAATACTAACGTTGCTGTTAGCAATATTAATATTTGGCTCAATCTACACAGTTTTCTAATGAAGAAGAAAAAGACCAACTGAGCACCTGAAGGAGATGGTTAAAAATAAAATGGATTTTTAAGCATTTTACTGAAAATTAACAAAACGTTGAATGCAAATTGTGTGAAGCGGAGGACCTCGCCGCCCCCATCACTGCAGTACTACTGGAGACGACAGCTTTAAAGGAGTTTTAGAAGTGAAATTAGCTCATCATGTTGACTTTCATGTTTGTATTGTAACCTGTTGATTTAAATTGGGTCTTTTGGTCGATTGTTAAGCCAACATCATTCAGCTGCATTATGTTTGCAAACATGACCTGTTACAAGCAGTTAATGGAAGGGGGAGTTTCTGCACAGCCCCATGCCCCACCTCCACCTGCATGTGAGTTTAGTGTTTTTCTAAATGGAAACCGCTCCATTCAACATTAATAATTCATTTGTAAATAAAGTTGTATGGTTGAGGTTTTGTTTCAGCATAATACAGTACTGCACTGCAAAAGTAAATTTATTAAATTAGTATTTTTGAAATGTACACGTTAATTTCTTTAATTTAAAGCCTTTTTAAAAATAAGACTTCCAGACCCACCCACACCCATATTTGCACTTTTTGTTTACAGTTAGAAACATTGCTTATGTAATAGATATGTAAATAACCAAAAAGTTTTAATGTGCAACTCGACTAAAGTTGCCTTTTTATGATTGAATCAGAATCCGCTTTATTTTCACTGCACAGAGCACAACAAAATTACATTTCAATACAGCCCAGCCAAAGAACCACAAACAGACAGACAGATACAGACTTGGGTAGAGGGGGTGATTGAGGCGGCAGCCTCTGAGAGGCACTCCTTTTTCATTAGATTAGAAAAAAGGAGCGAGGAAAGAGGGGGCAAAATATAAAATCTGCAAAAAGGCTGCAAAAAAACCCCCAGCACATAAAAAAGGCGACACAAATAGACAAAGACATATGCGTGTGGAGTGGGTGGGGGTCCCAGTACAGGTCGCCAGGTGAATGACACAGCCATTGGCGTCCTCACATATCCTAGGTTGCTGCACCGGGGGAGGGCAATGAGGGAGACCAGCAAAGGCATGAGTTTAAACATGTCATTTCTAACCCAGATCCCGGCCCCGCCTGACCCTGTTTCAGCCGGATTTCTGACAGGGGGAGCAGTGTGTCTTGTTTCCATTACATCCAGGAGAAATTGGGATTGTCGGCCATCCAAGGCCAGAGCCAGATTCAGATATCAACATTTGTTTTGGGTCAGGCCGAGCTCTGTTAATTTCTGTTTGCCTTTACAGTCTCACCAGTACATCTCATCTCATGGCGACTCCAAACAGCCAAAATTGTGATTACATATGCCGAGTCGAGTTTACAACTTCTTCAAGATCTATTCCTTCCCACTATTCATGGACACTGCCAGAAAGTTCCATAGTCCTGATAAAAGATGGCACATCTATCAGCCGGCTCAGCTCTGATACAGGTCCACAGATGGTTCACACAGCATCGTCTGAGTGTTGCCAAGCACGGCACATTCTTCATAATTTGTCGATAATCCAGGTGACCACCAGCTTAAAAAAGCAGAAATCCTATTATCCTAAATCCAATTATGTACATCCCCCAGGAATAGTGTTACGTTGAGGTAAGAGGGCTCGCCTTCACCCTGTCTTCTTCTTGAAAATGTGATCAGTTGCATTGAGACCAGCTGGCCAGATCCATAGTTTACAATTCGGAAGATATGTAAAAAGAGGCTCTGAAAAAGTTCACAGGACAACGAGCAGAGCAGGCAGGATTGTGCATTGTGAGGATAAAACTAGTTTTATTCCTCCAGTGTTTTGCTGGAAGGATATTCAGGAGAACAGTTTGCATGCATCAGGGTAGTTTGGGAGACAGTGTCTTGTGTTTTTACACAGGAATGGTGGACCCATCTCTGGCTTAATGAGGGCTTTGCATCCTGGATTGAGTACCTCTGTGTGGACCACTGCTTCCCCGAGTATGACATCTGGACACAGTTTGTCTCAGCAGACTACACCCGTGCTCTTGATCTGGATGCACTGGACAGCAGTCATCCCATCGAGGTGAGACGAGCAGCAGCCAGCAGGGCTTTACTTCTCACACCTTTACTTTACAGCTGTAAAACCAGGAAGTTGATAATTTAAAGTGTGTTGAATATTTTATTTGTGAAAGTATATCCATAAATTGTATATTGACAGTACAGCTTTGATCAAAACAGTGCTTTTCGTTCTGATGTTCTGTGTTTCAGGTGAATGTGGGCCATCCATCAGAAGTTGATGAAATTTTTGATGCAATCTCCTACAGTAAAGGAGCATCAGTGATCCGCATGTTGCACAACTACATAGGAGATGAGGTTGGTGGACTAACCAGCAGTGAAGCTTTGTATCACTTTAAATTGTTTGATATCAAAACCCTATCCACACATGAACACAGTCTTTTGAAAACAATCGTTCTTTTTAGATACAACACTGTTTCTCCAAATGTTTTTATCCACACTGAAACACAGAAAACTAGACAAGCACTGCAGTAGCTGTTCCAGGGCTGGATGTGGCACCATAACGCTGCCACAAAAATGTTCTAGAAACAGGAAGAACATTTGGAATAGACACTCCAAACTGGAAATACAAAGAAAAAGGAGATGGCGTATACAAAAGCAAAAGCCCAATCCTTTTTGTTGATTGACAACAAAGTGAAACATCTACGTGTCACGTTAAACTACGGTACTAGTGACCGAGTTGTCAGTTTAAATCTACATAATGGATGATTTGGAGCAGTGCGGGAGTTTGAGTTCCTGCTACAAATAAAGTCCAGTTGTTTCTGTATTGAACCTTTTTTTGATTTCAACATAATGGTACTTCATCCAGTTATTTAACAGTCATCAATGGTGTACCACAAGGCTCACTCTTAGGACCTACCCTCTTTATAATCTACATAGGTAATGTAGGTCAGAGCATCCCTGATGCATCCTTAAATTTCTATGTTGATGACACAGTTCATTGTCGAGCTGAAACAGTTGCTAAGGATTTCCAGCTTTTGCAATCCGCATTTGACATCATCCAGTCCGATTTGTTCCACCTCAAACTTGTCCTAAACACCAACAAAACCAAAGGAATGTTGTTCAGGGAGTCAGTCCCAGCAGTTCCTCTGATTTTATCCTTGAATGGTGTCCCTACTGAGTTTGTTGATTCCTATAAATATTTGGGTATCCTGGTCGATTCGCATCTCTCTTTTAAGCTCCACGTGGAAAACTTGGTAAGGAAACTGAACGTTAAACTGGATTTCTTTTTCAGAAATAGATCCTGTCTAACACTGAACGCTAGGAAACGTCTTGTAACTGTGACTTTCCTTCCCTCCATTGACTACAGTGACATGAACGTTCCTACAAGCACCTTGCAGATGTTGGATGCTGTCTATCACGGTGCACTAAGATTCATAACTGGCTGTGATTATCAAACCCACCACTGCACCCTGTATTCACTGGTTAACTGGACATCATTAACTTCATGCAGACTCTTCCACTGGTACATTTTCATCTTTAAATCACTTCTTGGTCTGCTGCCTTCATACATCTCCTCCTCAAAAGGGCCTTCTCCTACTCTGCTCCTGTTTCCTGGAATATCTTGCAAAAAGATCTGAAGCTCTCGACCTTCACCTTTATAAGTGACTTCAGTTAAGTTCCTGGCAAAAATCCCCCGATGCAGATGTGTTCTGTTTCTAGTTTTCTACATCGCCTTACATTATATATGTTGTTTTGTTTCATTTTTTTGTATAATTTTCTTTTATTTATTTTTCTCAATGTATATACTTTTTTATGATTGTTTATTGTTGTCTTTGTTGTCCACTGATCTCATCAATCTTTGTAAAAAAAAAAAAACACGTCTCTACTGTAAAGGAGTCCCTGACGCTCAATGAGACCTGTATAAATAAAGGTTGAATGAAAAATGCAAACTCCACCCAGAAAGATCCCCTGTCAGGATTTGACTCGGCAACCTTCTCACTGAGAGGCAGCAGCTCTGAGCCACCGTGCCAACCATCAAAGATATTTTTAGATAAAAACTTAATCTTTGGCAATTTTATCCCATCTGGTGCAAAACGCTGCACTGAAGACGCCTGTTCCTCCGTGACCTTTGACCTCTGCTTACTCCTCAAACTTTTAAAGCTCATAAACATATTATAGACCAAAATGTAGACAATTTTATCCCACGTTTCTCAGCAGCACGCTGGCGATCGCAACACGACTTCCTGTTTGGGAAATGTTCTCAGGTGTATTCAGAGCTGCTCTTCTGACCTGATCCGTGTTCCCGTGGTTCGTCTGTTTTCACCAAAAACTGAACACAAATAAGGTGGTTGCTGTTTTCTTTGTGATATTCCCAGACTTCATTACTCCCTGAAAACAAAACAAACCATAAAACCATGTGCATAGATGCTTAGTTGTCTTGCATCCAACAAAAAATGAGCAGGAAAACAAGTGAGGTCAGAGCTCTGAGTTGATATGTTGGTTTAAGAAAAGCAATTGTGGAAAAATTCCAGCAACAATCAGAGGGTATAACCTCTTAAATTTTATTTAATGTTGCAGGATTTATCTCAGAGAAGTATCCAACAATAAACTGGCACCAGTTTTTCTTTAATTTTTTTAAACGCAGACTGCTGTGAAAAACGCATCATCATTTTGGCAATTTGTGCTTCCCTATGCAAATGGGTTCGTAAACTGTAAAATAAAATACATATCTGGTGCATCACAGCTGTTTAATGCAATCAGTACTTGAATATCTTAAAAGTTTTGCAGGGGTTGGTAAAAAAACATTTTTTTAAAGAAGAAAAAGAAGCTTAACTTGTGTGTTTTTTTAATGCTTTGCAGCAATCCGGTAGTCAGTTTGCATTCCTGGAGCGTTCAGTCACCATGCAGATAATTTTCACAAGCGTCAGTGAATCATGAAGGACACTTAAGTCTGAGATGTGATCAAAATACAAGGGGATGGGGTGCACTCAGCACTTAGAGTTTGTTAAAGAAAGTGATGAGGCATTGTCCGCTTGTTCGCCCTCTGCTCAGCAAAACCCTTGTTGCATCCTGTTGTGCTCACGTTAGAACAAATGTACACATCCTGTCTGCAGAAAAGGCGACTCCTGAAGAGAAAGCTTACGTGAAACGAGCAAAATAGACGAGAGCATCCAGTGAAATTGTGAGCGTCACCAGAAATTTAGCCATTTTTTTTTCTTATTTTTAAGAAAAAGAAGACAGGTTAATGAAGTCAGAGTAGTTTTTCGGTTAAAAAACAAACAAACAAAAAAACAGGTGATTTTAGTGCAATGAAAGCAGCTTGCAGCTTTGAAAGAGCTGCAGATGAGCAGCAGTTACATAAGAGGCTGTTTGCTGAATGTACAGTGCAGAGCTTTCTTCATTACATTCTTATTATTTTTGCTTCATTTCCCTCAGGTTTTGACATTCAAGTTGTCTCATTTTAAAAGTAGTATTAAACAAATCACATCAGTTTTTAACACATAATATTAATAAAAATAGCATCTAATTTTACGCAAAGTGGCAAAAAAATGTAATATTTTTGTTAATTGTGCTCAAACTCCTCAGTTTTAAAAGAGATGGGGTGCTCTGATAGACATGAAGCACCTGGAGAAGCGTGGAGAAGTGTGCAATGGATGAAAAGAGAACAAAATCATGTTGCTTTCAGTATAAAACTGCAATAAAATGAAAGGCATATGTCATGTAAGAAACATACATTTTTATAAAAAGAAATATCTGTGACGGTCACCCTGGGCTCAAGAACTCGTTAACTTTCAGTAATCACAGTTTATATGTGAGCTCAATCTAAAACATTAGCAGCTTCTCAGGGCTCGTGATATTTAAAGAGATATTCTGAAAATGTGTTGAAAGGGAAAACTTATCTTTTAGGGGGAGTCAGTGGTTGGGTGGTCCTCTTCCAGCTGGGAAAACGAGGGCTTAATCTGGTTAATCCCCAGTTCTGCCATGTGTCAAAATGTCCTCTAGGCACCCTCACCCCCGTTGCCCCTGATGTGCTTATCGCTTGCCTGATTTCCTCACTTGTAAATCAGTTTGGATGAAAGTGTTTGCGACATGATGCAACATGCTGTAATGTTTGTTGAGTCGTGATTTTGGAAAACACATGCAAAGGAGTTTGTTCTGAGCACCTATGGTTTAAAACAACAGTTCAGATCTTTTAAAGTGGGATTCTGCGGACAGGTTATGAACAATGAATATCTTACCTGTTGTAGATAGCCTTTAGACAACATGAGTTTGGGGAAATTGAGTTTATTTTGACAGGATTGATGAGCCAACAGCTGGTCGGAGCAAAGTCAAGAGAAAAGTGGATTACCACCGTTTTAAAACAACTTCAATCTTAAAATACTTGAAGCGGTTCCTTTATGTGGTTATTTGCTAGCAAAAATACTGGAAGCAGCAGATAGCTGTAGCACTTCCAGTACAGACTGGGAAACTTGAAGTCGTGATATAGTTCTGTCAGAATAATCATTTAAAGCATGGATGTCCAAACATTTTCATATATGGACCAAAACTAACCAGATGAAAGGACTGGTGGGCCACAAAAATGTGAAATTTAACTCTTAACTTGAGCAATATGTTGGAGAAAGGACGAAAAATTACTAATTTTGTTGGAAAAAGAGTTTTAAATTGTTGTAGATCCAAAACATTAACAGCTTCATAAACACCAAGCTTGCATTTTTTATTAAAAAGGATTTGATGTAGCCTACTGTATTTGATTTGCTGGGTCTGTGATTGTTGTTTTCTTGTATTTGAAAAGTTCATTTTCATCTGTTCCCAGCAACAAAAGTGTAATTTGAGTAAGTGTCCTTTAAAAAAGGGTCGATCAGCCTTTTGGGCCATCCATGATCAAGAAGTTCAGAAAAATCGTCCAGCTGTCAGTCGCTATAACAGATTCATAGAAGGTTTGATGAAGTTGATCAACTCGTATGTAGATGATCCCACATTATATTAGTTTAAAAATGTCCAGTTTCCCTCTTGATTATTTTATTAACTGCAACATTTAGCCCAGTTTTATGAATCTTTATTCAAATTTTCCTTTCTGGTAGAGATCAGTAAATATTTTAGGTGCTTTGTACCATGAAGTGAAAATAAAAAGATTATAGCCAAAGATTTGTATTTTGTTTAATATTCCTCATTTTGAGAAGATTGTTTTTCATCTGTTTTGCTATTAAACCTAAACAACATATAAAAAAGGATTACCAACTAATTTGCAGAACGTCTGCATCGACCTCTTCAGCCTGCAGGACAAATTCTTAAACTGCAGTTGTGGGTCGCACAAAATCACTCCAAGGGCTGCAAATGGTCCTCGGGCCACACTTTGGACACCAGTGCCTTAAAGAACTGAGTTGCTATAAGACAGCAGTACTCCACTTTGTTCTCAACCAAGCTCTGACTAGCCATTAGCTCTTCAATTTGACCAGATCTCAACTCTGGTCCTCCACACTGGGCTCATTCAAAGACCTTTTGGCAACAGGTAAGATAATAACTGTTCACAATCTTTTACAGATCCTTACTTAATCCCTTTAAAACATCTGTGAAGGCACAGTTTTGATGAGTGACATGATAAGAGTTCAATTTTGCCTCTCTCCTTTTGACATCAGTTGCCAAACAACAAACACAGTTTGGGTTAAAACAGCATAAATGAGCTCAGGTGCTTAACTAAACTCTCACAAACTAAAACATTTGCTGCATTTTAACAAAACAAAGGGTTCAAAGAAGGCTTTTTTTAAAAGTCATGACAATCGACTTTCAAACTTTCAAAATGCTGTCCCAAACTGAGGCAATACAATTCGGTAACAAACATGCGCTTGTTGTCCAACTGTAAAAGAAACTGCTGGCGTCGGTGTCGATGATTTTTGACCTCTGCTTTTTGAACGTCTGTACTTTAGTGAGAAACTGACAACTGTAGTGTTTTAATCTTACTTTTTGCTGTAAGCACATCTCTGTCTGAGGCCTTTCAGAGGCCGGTAAAAGACAGAAGCACCAGGTTGTGCAGCAAAGGGAGTAAAGAGTAGACAGGAAGAGACGGGCTGCTGTTTCTGGCGCCACCAGGAAGTGACTGATTCTGCTTCCTCACACTTCTCGTGCGAAGAGTGGTCGTCCTCTTTGTTTGGGCGGAGGAGCTCTCCGTTGGAAAGAATCGATTTGGGGCCAGCCCCGTGCCGTCCCCCTTGGACGTTTCAGCAATAAAGCTTTTCTCTGAGAAATGGAACGAGTCCGAGGTGTGGGGGGAGTCAGGCGGGGAGCTTTCCTCTGTGCCAGAGATGAGGTGATCGATGGTATCTGCTCCGGCAGTTGCCGCCTGGTGATTAATGGTTTGGTGGGTTAAGGTGGAAATGCTGATGGGCGTGGTTGTGGAGGCGGATTGCTCTTTGTTTAAGGTCTTGTGGGGGGGTTGAGGCGTGCTGAGCAGAGCCGAAACCGACAGGTACCACCACGGAGTGGCGTCGGCTTCTGAGGCCGTGGAGCTCAGATCCGGGTCACTGTAGGAGGCGTAGTGCCACCCTCCAGTCCTGTTGGGGTGTGCCCCTCCGCAGACAGACTGGGTGTGGCAGGGGCAGCCGAGGACTCGAGTGGAGGTACGCTGGGTCCAGGACAGCAGGTAGTCCATGTCAGCGTAAAGATGACAGGCCCAAGGGTTGCTGCCCAATGTGATGACTTCAAGCGACACCATCCTGTCCAGGACTCCAAACGGCAGTGAGGAGAAGCGGTTAGCGTGAAGGTAGAAACGAGTCACTCTCGTCAGGCGGTCTAGAGAACTGGGCAGCACCTTCACAAGCAGGTTGTGCGACAGGTCGATGGTCTCCACGTGTGCGGGCAGGTTGGTGGGCAGAGTCCAGAAGTGGTTATGGCTGAGGTTGAGCGTCCTCAGGTTGATCAGCGTGTTGTTGATGAAGATGGCCCTCTGCAGGTTGTTGTTGGACAGGTCCAGTGTTTGTAGGTTCCACTGGACGGCCGTGTCGTTCTTGTCCAGCAGGTGGATGCGGTTGAACGTGGCGTGGAGTTGCCAGAGGGAGCGAGGCAGCTCTTCGGGCAGCCGGCTCAGCCTGTTGTGGGACAAATCCAGCTTCCGGAGGTGGGTGTATGCCGCGAGCTCACCGTCCAGGTCGTGAAGCTGGTTGTGAGACAGGTTGAGGGAGCGTATGTTGTGCTGCAGGCCATGAGGCAGCTGCTTCAGGCCCCTCCGGGAGCAGTCCACCTCCCTGTGGCTGTGCGTGCAGGAGCACGTGGAGGGACACACGGCCAAGACGCGCAGTCCCAACCACAGCACGAGGACAAGTTCCAGAAGGGCCTCTTTGGGACAAAGCTTCAGCAGTGCAGGCCTCCTGAGAAAAGAAAGGAGGAAAGACGTTCAGTGTTTTTGTACACCGCTCACATCGCACTGCGTGAAAGCCTTCTGCCTGCACGCTGTGACCATAGCAAACACTTATTTCAAGCAGCATTCCCGTTAATAAATGTGCCGAATGAGCAAAGTACACCTCACACTGTAAAGGCACGATGATGCAGGCGTTCCTCTGTTAACATTTAAACTTCATTGAGACGCATCACCCAGCGGCGAGGAAGACTAACCCCTGCAGTGACTTTCCCTGGCACCGGCTCGAGTTCAGTCATCGGCATCTGCCGGTGGAGTCGGTCCTGCTCTCTCAGAGGAGGAAAACTAGCCCGATGGATGGGCTTTTATTAACGGCTCCACGGAGAACTCATGCATCAGCTGCTCCTCAAGCAAAGACACAGGAGGGTGCTGAAGCCGCAGTGTTTCTGTGTGCGTCAGGGTGCGGCCGTGAATGTGTTTCAAAAAGCCTTTGAATGTGTTTATAACTCACCTTCTCATCTTATCTCTCCAGTCCTCCAGCAGCTCTTCCGCCTCCTGTCCTGCTCTCGAGCTCGGGACCTGCTGATGCTCGGCTGCAGGTGAATTTTTCAGACGTTTTCCTGCTCTGCGCCTCTTGAACTTGACCCCAGCTCTCTTGTCCAGTGCACGTGCTCTGCCCTCCCTGGCATGTAGGGTTTTCAGTCCCTTTCTCCTCCGCGAAGGCTGCGAGCTCACTAATGCATCTTGTAGATCTTTTGGGGTTGGCGCGATCAAGCACTGCAGACTCTGGATTTACAGTGTGCAGTGGAAGTGGGGAGGGGGTGGGAAGTTGGCTGGGAGAGGTACTGGGCAGAAGAAATGGAGCGCATAATGCTGGGGTTTCTCTGCAAACAAGAATTCCACAAAGAGGGAACTCCTCGTCTCTTTTTTTTTCCACCTGCTTTTAGGATTTACCTTTCAACCAACAACTGCTGTTTGTTTACTTTAACAGCTGAGAAAGATTACTATCAGTTATCAACTTAATCTATATCATTCCTCTCCAAAGTACCCCCTGTGCAAATCGATGAAGTGCTGTAATTGGTTGTTCTTTTCCCTGCGTAAATCTAGAGGCTGCCACGGAAAAAGCCTGAAGATTTATTACGGGGGGCTCTCCTCCTCTGCAGCATCCCACCTGTCATCAGCAATACGGCCAGTGCTCCATTCTGCACTGCATTGCTGCACAAGTGATCAGAGGATGGGCTCCGATGGGGATTTGCATCACTTTTCTGGTTTATGCAACCACGTCTGCTGAGGTTCACATTTATTCTTTGATTCTGTTTAGTTCCCTGTCTTTGCTCAGAGAAAATGCAGACTAAACAAAGCATTCTTTTGCAATGTGCTTGCCACTTCCTCACTCTCTTTCTCTCTCTGTGTGTGCTTTCCTGTGTTGTCTGCTGCTTGCTTCCAGTAGCTGGCTGCACCAACATAGAAAATCATGTACTCTGTCTCCTTCCAGCAAAAGCCTCAAAGTCAATCCCTCACCTCCACTGTCAGATGTGATGCAACACGATGTGTTGTCCGTCAGACTTGTGTTTCCGAACAGCATCCAAATCCTCTGGAAAAATAAGAGAGCTACTGAGAAATACACAAATCTAACTGGGTGATACTGGTTACAGCCACGTCCGAACTTTTTACTTGTAAAGAGAGGCTTTAACTCACCTCAGTCTCTGTTGATTCATTTAAAAAGCAGCTTTTTATTCAGACAAGCTTTTAGTTAAATGTTTTATTTTCTGGTTTTATCAGCTGCTCTGACCGTTTTTGTTTTATTTTAAGCCTGTATTTCTGTAAAGCACCTTGTGATGTATGAAAAGTGCTATATAAATAAAACTTACCTTTTTACATATTGTTTTAATACGCTGTCTGTGCTGTTACAGGACAAATTATTATGTGGAGGATAAAACGGTAGTATCTCATTGCTCCAGACTATTTAGAGACACACCCCTCCCCTAAAAAAACAGTTGTAATATACATAAATTTAACTCATACTGAACTCACACACGTGTGTATGTATACAGGTAGTCCCCGGTTTACGAACGAGTTCCGTGACAACGGGCCGACCGTAAACCAATTTGAACGTAAACCTATGTTCACACAAGCCGCCACTTAGTCTGTACATGTACACTACTGTACAGTTACCAAGCACACTACCTATCTTAACACAGTACCTTACATAATGTTAAAAAAACACATACATGTACAGTACTGTACATTTTGATGAATAAAATACATTTTATTGATAAATAA